>CAHIKZ030005410.1:912500-985000 GCA_903632075.3 Acanthosepion pharaonis
TTTAAAGTTTGACAATACATTTTTTTTATTTATTACTATGTCATGTCTTCTTATTTTAAAATCAGGAGTTTGTATAGATTATCTTTTTTTTTTCAAGGAAAATACAAATCCTGCAGAAATTTGCTTATTTTATTAAAACTGCAATAACTGAAGCCAGTAAAATCAAGAATGATGTTCTTTTTTAAGAAAGACAGGCAAAAAAATTCTGAATAATGAAAAATTAATTTTTAATATGATGTCGTGAAAAATGTTTCGAACTGAAAACTATTTTTGAAAAAGGAACAATGTCGCTTGGTGTATTTTTAGAGGATAAAAATGAAAAACGAATCTGCAAGTGTAAATTATTCATTAATGTTTTGTCTGAAGTCTTTGTGACTAATTTCTGAGGAAATTATTTGAAAGAGGACTAAATATTTTACTAATATATTCCTATATGGATTGGTAAACCCTCATCAGTATACATAATTCGACACAGAAGTGCCTAAACATATATTTACATAGATATAGCCATAGAACATTATTCATTGATACACATCTTGACATCTGAATGTAATGAACATATAAGATTATTAATTGACTATAAAAAAAAGTTTGGAAAACATGGATAAACATGCCTACAATAAGTATGACACCATTATTATTTTAACTACCTTCACTCCTCAGCAATGTTTATTGTTTTAAAAAATGATGATTAGAATTGTAACATATGAAAGTGAATTTATTCATTTTATTTGTTTATGAAAATGAATAACAAAAATAATAAACACAACTTCTTTATTATTATGTTCATTTATACCATTTATTTATTTATTTATTGGAATGGTTGATAAAATATCAGCTAATTGTTAATTGATTCAAACTTTATAAAATGTTAAATGATAAGGACTTCCTTATAACTGGTTCACATATTTTAATAATTTAGTAAATGTTTATTAATTTATGAATAAATCATTATTTTCATATTTATTTCTTTATAAATTGGCAAATGATAAAAATAGGTCCACCTTATTTCTAATTGTATTAGTTTTTAGAATGTTCTTGTAAATAAATAATCTAATAAATAAATAGCATTTAATATTTTTTTTGTAAATTCTCAGGAGCAAAGAAAATGTATAAGTTGACTTTCATCATGTTTTGTTTCTTTTCTAATTCTAAATTGCTTTTTAAAACAATAAACATTGCAGAAGAATGAAGATAGAAAAGCATTGGAAAAAACTGTCTGTTTGATGCCATCTTATTGTGGGCACATTTATCCATGTTTGCCAAAATGTGATTTTTATAAATATAAATATAATATAAATATAAATAAGAATTTTTATATCTATATAAAAGGAATTTTACTGGATTACTGATGGTTATACTACAATACCCTTTGCTCAATGGCTAAACACTTCATTACCTTATAAATCAGTACATGTTGGTTAATAAAAGAAAAAGAAAGATTAAATTAAAATCAAGCTCTACCTAATCAGTTATAGACAAGATATGGTATTTGAAATCCTCATCATGAAAAGCAATTCTTGTATTAAAATATCCTGTAGATCAGTCAGTCAGCTACATGCCATATGTGATACATGCTTGAGCAATCATGTCTCTTTCAATTCATGACTGACTAGTCAGAAGATTCTTTCTGCAGTAGACAGGTTGCCACCCAGTCTCTCCTACTATTCAACCCAAAGCTTGGGGGACAACAGATGGATTTGTGTATAATCAATATAATGAACCTGGCTGGAATTTGAACTCAGTCCTTTCAACTAACCATTATCCATTATGCAAGAACACACATATTGGTTAATAAAGTTAAGAGAAGTTAAGTGACAATCAAGCTCTACATTATCGGTTATAAACAACATATGGTGTTTGAACTTCTTGTATTCACTGGTGTCATGACTGGGACTAAATATTCACAGGTTAAAATAAAAAAAATAACAAAATACAAGCAGAAATACATTCAATAGTTGATGCAACAGCTAGAACTGACAAACAGTAGTGGCAGGTTTCTGTAATAACCTGGAAAATCTGAAATACTTCCATAAAAATTAGTACTGTATTGCTGCTGGAACAATATCTGATCACTATATTAGTGATGTACCAACCTGTAATCCCTACTGTAAAAATATTAATTCATATTAATTACAGTTATTATTTCCTTTTTCCTTGGGAGCTTGTATCACCTTATTACACCTACATCTTATTCATATATTAGCTATAGTGCCACTACTCGATCCTGTAGACTAAACTGTTACCTTTTTTAGTCAAAATACAATTCATGATCATATAGATGAAAAAAGAATTAGTATCAAGTATTTCCTCCACTAGTATGCACCAAATACTTGTTGCTTTTCTATGTTAACTTCAAAAGAATTTTTGAAACTGCTTTAACAAAATAAAAGACCAAAAGTTGAAAACTGAATTGTGAATTGAGAAAATTTAACAAACGACAGATAGATTTTGTTGAAGGAACCTCAATTTAGTTTGGCCTTCCACATATCATCATAATGCACCCAAACCATATTTTGATATTTTATTTAAGAAAAAATCTACGATATATAATCACTGATTTTAACCATGAAGGTCTTCAATGTTGATAATGGCAAAATTGATTACAAAGATTGATATTAATTAACATATTAATTAATTAATTAACATATTAATTAATTAATTAAAATACTAAGTGTATTTTTTAAGTTTGTATTTTTAAAATTTGTGTGTCTCAGAAATAATTTTATGTTCTTTAATTTACTTCTTCATTTGTGAAAGTCCTTGGTTGGACACACAGGTCTTCCAAAAATTAATGGGGAGGAATGGGTCATTACCCTGCAGTGTTGACCTCAATACATGTGGGTCATGGGCAATGGGACAGGCTTTTGTTTCTTTTCAGTTTATTATTTCACAATTAGACATTCAAGTATGAAAAATGCTGCTTACATGATCTCTACCCCAGAGCACCTTTACCCTATAAATACAGCATACCTTAAAACTAATACATATATGTATATATGTGTGTGTGTGTGTGTGTGTGTGTGTGTGTGTGTGTGTGTAAAAATTTCTAACAATTAATCTGTAGAAAAAAACAATATGTATAAAGGAAAAAAGAAAATAGGAAAACTGTAGTTTTAGCTAACATGTTTTGTCTCATGTGGACTTTTTCCCCAAAAAATTGTACGTAAAATCCTCAAGAGTGTCACCATTGAATATTATCTAAGTATTAATCTATGCCTTGGTTTTTTCCCAATATCACCTTTCCTAACAGAATCACTACTCTCCCAAGCCAATATACACAACAAATATATCAAGAAATCAAAAGAAAATGGTTGAATCCATCAACCCAACAATACAAACAATATTTCTACATATGAAAATATTCTCTTCAATCATAAAAATTAAATGATGTAGTTTTTCAGTTGAACAAATGAATATATAATAATGTTTCTAAATTCTCCTAGTTGCTAATGATATTTTGTTTTTGGTTTATAGATACTTTGCTTCAATAAATTCAGGTAATTTCCTCTCAAATTCACAGATCAATTTCTTAGTATTGTCTTTAAACCAATTAAGAAAGACATCATAGTTTTTCTCATTCCTGATTAAGAAAGACACCATAGATTTCTCATTCCTTTTCAATCTCATCAAACTTCATCTTCAGAGGTGAATTGCTAAGGAAAAAAAAAATAACGCAATTGATAATTGTGAATTTTTTTTGTAAATGCACATGAAATTGATCCATGGGATGATTAAAATAAAATCAATAAACATGTTTAGATTATTCAACCAAACATGCTTGAATGTTTGAATATGCTGCCTAAATATACATATACATACATACATATATATATATATATATATATATATATATATATATATATATTTAGACAGCAATCCTTCCTTTATGCATGTTTCATTAAAAACGACAGACAAGGTACTATGGTTGAGCTTTTTATTTAATTTTTCTTGTGTTCTGACAAGAGCTTTCTTTTCTGGACAAAGCCATAATGTGCTAACTGTATTCGGAAATTAAAAACATCACTACTACACACTGAACATACACAGAACGCACACACCCTACTAAGCTGATAATCGGGCCATCCTTGATAATGGCTAAAGGTATAGCCGAAAGCACTCAGAAATACAAAACATTCGGACAGTTCTTACACACCCTTTGTCCAGAAAAGAAAGCTCTTGTCAGAACACAAGAAAAATTAAATAAAAAGCTCAACCATAGTACCTTGTCTGTTGTTTTTAATGAAACATGCATATATATATATATATATATATATATAACTA
Organism: Acanthosepion pharaonis; assembly: GCA_903632075.3. NCBI lineage: Eukaryota > Metazoa > Mollusca > Cephalopoda > Sepiida > Sepiidae > Acanthosepion > Acanthosepion pharaonis. Next base: position 916,785 of record CAHIKZ030005410.1, read on the forward strand.
CATCAAATCAATAGCTGCATCTACTACTGTGTCGTGCCAGAAAATTTTCTTGTCAGAATCCATCTTGCACATTTACAAATTTACCATTTTTCCATGCATTGAATACTGCAGCCTTATCTGGTTGGGTCCTTCTGCTATTCATGTTGAAGTTTTTGGCAAAATCCAATGAAGGATTTTTAATGTAATTGATCCTGTCTAGGCATCTCAATTTCAGTCACTTTCTCACTGACATGATGTGGCTTCCCTCTGTCTTTTCTACAAATATTTTCATAGCAAACTTTTGTCCCTGGTGCCCTGACTACATGAATTAAAACATGCTATTGGATTGGCAACAAGTCCCACCCTTTTACCATTGAAATAGCTAAATGCAACTGCCACGTCTTATCGAATGGTTTCTTTTCTCATACTCACACCTGTGGAACTTCTTACCATTTACTTTGTTCCTTGATAAGTACAATCTTCAAAAATTTAAATGCAATGTCACTTGCCATCCTCTGTTTTCTTGAATCCCATTCATCTTTTGTCCTTTCCTTAATCCTTCCTATACTCAGTCTTTTCTTTCACTTTCACTCCCTGTAAACCCCTGTGTACTATTCCCACCTTGCTTGAGGTAAAATGATTAAAACAAATGAGATATATATATATATATATATATATATATATATATATATATATATATATATATTAGGGAAAACTATGACAAAGTTTGAGGACACAAACTTCTTCCACTTTCTCAACAATTTATAATATTATTAGCCCATATGTATATATATATATATATATATATATATATATATATATATATATATATATATATATGGTGGTCTCCCATATTGTGAACGATAAATGAGTGTCGGCATTGGATGGTGGCTTTCATTTTACACTTATACATACTAACAGGGGCTTTTGTGGAGAAAATCAAGTAAGGGAAAGACATGTTTCATTTGTGCTTTCTTAAGTGTGGTTCTAGCCCAGCCTTGCTGCAGGTGACAAAGCCACACTGACAGATGAAATTTATTAAAGCAGGATTTTGATGGCATCTCTGCTTCAGAGCTTGATGAAGCTGATCATGGTGCTTCAGTCTATTTTTTTCAAAACCCTTTAACTTAATGAAACATGTCTTACATGTCTTACATCAATCCTTTTGGTTTGATGCTTGGGCTTCAAATTCTCTTTCAATTTGTCTTTGTAGCACAAGAGTGGTTGTCCAATTGAATGCTTGCACTTTGGTAGTTGTCCATACAGCACCTTACAGCAACATGACCAGACCATCTAAGTTGTATCTTTGCTAGAATGGTTTCAGTGCCTGTCTTTCACTAGAGAAGTGTATGCTCTGTTTGGCTTCTTCAGTTTAAATTTAAAATCCTAAAGTACCTTTTGTTTGACTGAAACATTGAAGAGGATAAATTCTGCATTAATTTTTCAACAGCTGTCATGATTAAATTTCTAATTCTGACACAAACTCAGTCTATATACCGGGGTTGAATAAGACTGACAAAGTTATCATTGGTTGAAATAGGTCTAATTCTCATATGAGGTAATTTTGGATATTATTGTGTACTATATAACTCACATCTATCCAACCAAATATATATATATATATATATATATATATGATTGTTCGTTATAGGATACAGGTTCAATTCCTGTCAGAAGATGCATATTTTCTATGAAAGTTTCTGAACATTTAGGCTGGTAAATGTCATTAATACTGTTTATTATAAACTGAGCATTTACTTAAATATTTGTATCTTTAAAAAGAATGTATAAACATAAAAAATGTCTTATATATATATATATATATATATATATATATATATATTAAGACTTTTTTTATGTTTATATGTTCTTTTTTATATATATATATATATATATATATATATATATATATATATATATATATGCCAGGTATTTCTGAAACAAATATATATATATATATATATATATATATATATATATATATATTGCAGGCATTTCTGAAACAAACTGTGATTCTTAAAATTTCATCCAAAATTTAGCAGAAAGGTTCATTAATTTTCATATAGCCAAATATATTTTCTTTCCACAGCAAAGTAAAGAATTTGATTGCCATGTTCTGCTCAGTGGACTAAGTTTATTTGTTGCCAATTTCTATAAAAGGAACAAAGTGTCAACTTGAATGGAAACAACTGAACCATTGAATATTCATGAATTCAAATGCATGCAGCAGACAAAACAGTGAGGCCCTAAAGGTTATCTTTGTGGTACCGAAATTAGTCTGATTGTTTTTACTTTTCATGTGAATTCATTTATATCTGTCTGTCTATCTATCTATCTATTCATATCTGTTTCAGTCTATATCTCTGTTTATCTCTCTATCCTATACTATCTCTCAGTCTATTCATATCTGTTTCAACATTCATATCTCTCTCTCTCTTTCTCTCTCTCTCTCTCTCTCTTTCTCTTTCTATGGTGCAGAACACACAAACATTTTTGAAGATTGTAGTTGACTGGAAAGCAAGAATCTGGAAGAGAGTTCATTAGGCTAAAAGTGCAAGAGAATAAACTATTAGAATAGAACTATTCACTTGTGAGCAAATTCCCTTAGGAAAGGTATGAAAATACCTCTTCTACCCCACATATGAGTTAAAGAGTAGAATCTGTATTAGTAAATCAGTATTATCTTCCAAAAATTCTTACAATATTTTCTGGCTTTAAATAACCCTAAAGAGTAGATAAACCATAAAAACAAAGGAATAAACCAAGCAAAAGAATAGAACTTATGTACATTTAGCAATTTCAACAGTAAATTGGCGAGACTTATCTGTGTGTAGGTGTGAGTATTTGTGTGCATGTGTTTGCTTTTGTGTGTGTGTTTGTGCATTTGTATGTGTATGTTTTTTACATGAATGCATTTGTGTTTGCATATATGCTCATATGTGTTTGTGTAAGCATATTTGTGTATGCATTATTGCATGTGTGTGTGCGTGTGCGTGTGTGTGTGCCATCTGCAATGCTTAACTCTTGCACAATTTAGAATTTTTTTTTTTATTTAAGTTTTGCCAAATCATTTTAGGGTCTTTAGCATTCCAGGTTTTTCCTTCTAGTTTCCTTTTGTAATGGAATATTCCTTACCAAAGTACAATATTCTTTGTGCATATATATTATAAAAGTAAAGGGTATCGATGCAATCTACCTGAATTTCTTTAAAGCCTTTCTCCAGAATGATAACTAGTTTTCATTGCTTCTGTTACTTTCTTTAAATTGGCCATGCAGCACTAACAACAAAGGAATTCTATTTGTCTTGTTATTTTTGTAAGGTTAGTCAGGAAACGATGAAACATTTTCTGGTTGTGGCCTTCAGGAAGGTTCCTGATTGGCTGAAGAAGCCAAGCTCATTTGCAAGATAGTAAGGACTTCATCAAAGAGATCTGTTTCATCTACATGTCTCTGTCATGCTGCCCAGATTGCATTAAAAAGCTTTTCACGCTTTACTGCAATTAGCCTTCGTTTATCAACTGCTTATCAAAGACAGATTTTCAAGGAAGAACTTATCTTTCTATGATTTTTCTGTCAACTTCAATCATTGTGTTTGTTCAGGGCTGAAAGAGTTTGGAAAGGAACCCTAAAAGAGTGAAAAAAATGGTTCTGGTATAAAACTTATATATATATACTGAAAGTGAGAATATTTGTAGAGAAGCATTCATTATTGTGCAGTGACATGTGTTATTATATATATATATATATATATATATATATATATATATATATATATATATATGAATAAAGACAAAAAGAAAAACTTACCTTAGCGTCTGTAAATATTGGTAGTAAGTATTTATTTACAAGAGCAAAAATATTAATTTTTCAAAATGTTTAAATTTAAGAAACACTCATGAATATTCATCAGTTTAGCTGAAAAGTCTAAGTAAGTCATGGAGGATGCTAAGTGACATTATTTAATGTCCAATATATGAAAGTGAGTAAAAGATGTTCTTGAAATTTTTATGCAAATTATTATATAAATTATTTTAGCTCAGGAATGAATTATGCGTTATATTTTATATAGCATGAAGTTATGAATTTAACCATTTTCTTTTAAATTTTTAACATTTTTATAGTCATGTAAATTAACTTGGGAAAGGAATAATTCTTTCAGAAATGGATATATTTGAAAATATCCAGGTACTAGATTTATATTTAGATAAGATTTCATAGTGGCACTCTTGAGAATTTTCCCTCTAAATAAATTACTTTCTCTTTTAATAAGTGTTTTGTCATATTGTCCTTTTATAGATAGATTCTATCTGAAAATTTATATATATATATATATATATACACAAACAGCACACATTGCAATTTGAAACAAACAGTAGCAAAGAAAATGTGTATTTCTTATTAGTAAAATATATATAAGTTATATATATATATATATATATATATATATATGTAAAAGGTTTGTCTCTGAAACTCCAGAGTTGATGAACTGAATATAACATCAATCAGCTAAGTGACAAATTTTATTTCTATTAATCTCATCTATCTATCTATCTATCTATCTATCTATCTATCTATATATATATATATATATATATATATATGTAAATGCATGCAAGTTTCATTAATAACAGCTGACAAGGTACTGTGGTTAAGGTTAAGTTTTTTGTATAATTTTTCACGTCTTCTTATAATTTTTCTTTTCTGTTCATAAATTTTATAAAAAATTTTCAAATGTTTTATATGCCCAAGTGTTTTCAGCTATACTTTTAGCCATTATCAAGGATTTATTTTATTTTTACTTTTAACTGAACATATATGAATTGTTTTATGTATGTATCTCGGGTTATAGGAATGTATTATCTTCCAAACTTGGTCAGCACACACACACACACACACACACACACACACACACACACACACACACACACACACACACACACACATATATATATATTTTGTATTTAGGTAGCAATCCCTCTTTCATACATGTTTCATTAAAGATGACTGACAGGGTACTGTGATTAAGATTTTTATTTAATTTTTCTTTTGTACAGACAAGTGTTTTCTTTTCTGGACACAAAGTGTGAAAACTGTCCAAAAAGTTTTTCATATCAAAGCATTTTTGGCTATACTTTTAACTATTATTCAAACATCGTCAGCACATTGTAATTGTGTTCATTGTTGATATTATTGAGTGTAGGCTTTTACTTTTTTATTAATAATGCTTCCATTATTTTTAGCCTTCTTTTAAATATAGATGAGTCTATTATAATTGTATTATTAACAAGTATGTTGCAGATAGAGTTTGGTAGGTCTACATGTGTATTTAAATGAGACCTAATTGAGCTAGTGAGAAAGATGTAATGCAAGTCTTCTTATTAGGCATGTTGTAGTGTGTCCAATATAATTATTTATGAATTCAGATTGATCAGGAAAACAGTTATGAATTTGTAAATAAGATTGGTTCTCTGTAATTTGGATCTTGCAAGTGAATTATTATTGTTGACAATGTGGTTAGCAATTTAAAATTTTTTATAGTAGATAATTTAATTTTCTTGTTTTTGCCAACTGTAGTTGTATATTTCTATATGTTTCTAAGTAAAAATTCATCTCGCTTATAGTTATGATACATTTGATATTTGTAGAAAATGTTAATGTTATTATTTTATTCTGTATGCTCAGTATTGCTATTGGTTAGATTAGAAAGAAAAAGTCTAATATGATGATCTATAAGACAGTTTGGAAAACCGTTATTAACTCGCATTTGTTTCATATTGTTAAGTTCTTTAATGAAAAACAGAGGAGAGGATGAATTCTTTTGCACTTTCATGCCAGTCATTTTTAATGAAACAAGCATAAAAGATGGATTGCTGCCCAAATACACAATTATATATATATATATATATATATATATGTGTGTGTGTGTGTGTGTGTGTAGTGACAAATACAAATATGTTTTAAAATTATTTAAAATTGAGTACTCCTGTATGCATGAGAAATGCCTTCTTTGAATCAAATTTCTATCTGGTCCTTCACCTCAGTGCATAGCTACTTTGATTTTGCCATTTAAATTAATATTAAAAAATAAATTTAAAAACATTGAAAATACTGTTGTAATGGCGCAATCTTTGTTTTTTCTTGAAACACAGACAGCTACATATGTTTTATTTACATTAAACTGTATTAACATTTCATTTAGTTAAAAATTTTGGTCATCTCAAAAAGTCTGAGGGTTAATGATAAAAGAACAAAACATGTTTACAAAATATTCATAATTTACAAATATATATATGTAAATGTATACATATGTGTATATATACATATGTGTGTGTATAAGCTTTAATTTAAGCCAGAAATCACATACAAACAATTTAAGTTCAGCTAAAAACATGCCATTTTAAATTTTCAATGTATTTTTTAATTTTAGAATAACATGTTGAATTATTGACTTCAGTATGTCCTGTGAGTATCAAATTTTGCAAGCTCACTTTCCTCATTGTGTACCTTAGAAATTTCAACTAACTCTTCCTGGTATTAAGTACAAATTTCATTTTTCTTTCTATTTTCTCTAAAACTTTGCTGCTAATATCTTCAATTTGTAATTTGCATGTTGTTACTAAACACAAATTCTATATTCTTGCAATTAGTGTGTAGTCCTTTCTTCTTGCTTTCCCACTATACCTTCTGTATTAGTTCTTATAGATTCCTTTTTTTCTTAATTTTCTTATTATAATGTGGTATGCTAATATTAATTAACCAGAATTATTTTGCCCAAAGCAAAGCTCCGAAGTCAACAAGGTGAGAGTAAGGCATCCATAGAAAACATAGCTATACAGTCAACAGAGTTAGTGTTAGGCAACCATACAGCTCCCAAGTCAACAAGGAGAGTGTAAGGCATCCATAGAAAACATAGCTATACAGTCAACAGAGTTAGTGTTAGGCAATCATACAGCTCCCAACAAGGAGAGTGTAAGGCATCCATAGAAAACATAGCTATACAGTCAGCAGAGTTAGTGTTAGGCAATCATACAGCTCCCAACAAGGAGAGTGTAAGGCATCCATAGAAAACATAGCTATACAGTCAACAGAGTTAGTGTTAGGCAACCATACAGCTCCCAAGTCAACAAGGAGAGTGTAAGGCATCCATAGAAAAAACATAGCTATACAGTCAACAGAGTTAGTGTTAGGCAACCATACAGCTCCCAAGTCAACAAGGAGAGTGTAAGGCATCCATAGAAAACATAGCTATACAGTCAACAGAGTTAGTGTTAGGCAATCATACAGCTCCCAACAAGGAGAGTGTAAGGCATCCATAGAAAACATAGCTATACAGTCAGCAGAGTTAGTGTTAGGCAACCATTCAGCTCCCAAGTCAACAAGGAGAGTGTAAGGCATCCATAGAAAACATAGCTATACAGTCAACAGAGTTAGTGTTAGGCAACCATACAGCTCCCAAGTCAACAAGGAGAGTGTAAGGCATCCATAGAAAACATAGCTATACAGTCAACAGAGTTAGTGTTAGGCAATCATACAGCTCCCAACAAGGAGAGTGTAAGGCATCCATAGAAAACATAGCTATACAGTCAACAGAGTTAGTGTTAGGCAATCATACAGCTCCCAACAAGGAGAGTGTAAGGCATCCATAGAAAACATAGCTATACAGTCAACAGAGTTAGTGTTAGGCAATCATACAGCTCCCAACAAGGAGAGTGTAAGGCATCCATAGAAAACATAGCTATACAGTCAACAGAGTTAGTGTTAGGTAACCATACAGCTCCCAAGTCAACAAGGTGAGTGTAAGTCGTCAAGACAAAACACAGCTCTCAACTCAAATGGTGAGAGTAAGGATTCAACCCAAACAACCCACAAGTCAACAAGGTGAGAGTAAAGCTCACACACAAGACACATCTTTCAATTTAACAAGGGGAAGACACCTACACAAAAGTCAGCTCCAAAGTCAGCAAGTTTAGAGTTAAGCTCCCACCCAAAACACAGCTCCCAAGTCAACAAGGTAAAATGAAGGCTCCCATCCAAAACTCAGTTCCCAGGTCAACTTGAGGAGAGTAAGTCTTCACAAATAAATCACAGCTTTCCAATCAACAAGGTTATAATATGGTGTCCACACAAATCACAGCTCCCAAGTCAACAAGATGAGTGGAAATCTACTACCCAAAATACATCTCCCATTTCAGCAAGGTGAGCATAAGTCTCTCATCCAAAATACAGCTCCCAAGTTAACAAGGTGAGAGTACTGCTTCAACCCAAAACACAGCTTCCAAATCAGCAATGTGAGAGTTAGGCTTTCACCCAAAACACAGCACTCAATTCAACAAGGTGTATCTAAGGCATCCTCCTAAAACACATCTTCCAAGTCAACAAGGTGAGAGTATGACTTCTACCTAAAACACATCTTCCAAGTCAACAAGCTTCATAAGGCTTCCATGCAAACACAGCTTCTAAGTCAAGAAGGTAAGCCCTCTATACAAAATACATCTCCCAAGACAACAAGGTTAGTGTATGGCTTCTACCCAAAACACAGCTTCCAAGTCAGCATGGTGAGAGTAAGTCATCTACCCAAAACACAGCTCCCAAACCAATAATGTTAGTGTAATTCTTCCATGCAAAATACATCTCAAAAGTCAGCTAGGTGAGAGTTAGGCATCTGCATGAAACACAGCTCCCAAGTCAGAAATGTGAGAGTAAGGCTGATCTTGTCTAACCCTTACCATCCCTGACTTTGCTATAATATTATGGATGAATACTGTGAATGATGTCCATAATGAGTAAGAGTGTTGGTGTAATAAAAAAGTTTAAACCAAAGTGGACATAGTTGGCAAATCCAAACCAAGCAAGATTCAAAGACAAAAGATCAAAGAACTTAAATCACCAGCAAAATCAATGCCACCCAATTATCATGTCAGCATTTTTATTCTTAGTGATTTTGATCCTGCATAAATTCTCTTCTTGAAATGTATCCAATGCCACCAGATTCAGTTCCTGAAATGCATTTGATCTGATGGAGCAATATGTCATTAAAAAAAAAAAGAAACTGAATGATTTTGTAACCTCTTCCGGAAGTATTTACTTGTTTGAAAAATTCAAGTTAAATATATTTTGCTTTTTCTCTTTTCTTCTTGTGACATCAAGGATTCTCAAATAACCAAGAATTTGATACTGTCTAGGGATATGGGATGACGTTGCCTGGTCATTCAATGACAATTTTATAATTTGTTTATATTAGACATGTTTCATATGTTAATCTCAACAAGCAAGCAATGAGAGATGTACAAAAAAAAAAGATGTTCAGATAAAATTGCTTTTGAAAGATGAATTGACATAGATATGTGTATATTTTACCTGTGCAGCACCTGCTTAGATATGCATACTTACTTAAATAAAGACACATGCAATGTTTTCAGTCAACATAACCACAAGTTTGTCCTGATTGGTATCAAGTTCAAAGTTTGTATGTGAGTCATAAAAGTGAAAGGAGTTAATATGGGGTGGGGCTGGATTTTGCAGCCATAGCAGAAAGTCCCTTCTCCAGTATAATAACAGCTTTGTTTGTATTGTATCTGCACAGATATATATATATATATATATATATATATATATATATATATATATATATATATATATAAAGAAAAAATTTTCAGTGTCTCTCTTTTATTTCTTGGGTATGTGTAGTCAGAACATAAGCGTAAACTTAGTCCAAGAAAGTCCTAAAGAATGAAATGCACCGCACAAAAACTTTTTACTTTTGTCATACTTATTTTTCTCATATATAAATAGAGAGAGAAGGGGGGGGGGGGAGAGGGGAGAGGGGAAGAGAGAGAGCAGGGGAGAGAGGGGGAGAGAGGGGGAGAGGGGATACCCATATTAGAGTAAGTGCTCCGTTTATTTATTAAACATTATATCTATTTATTTTCATCTACCTACCTGAATGTTTGAGAAATCTTATTAAAGAAAAATTTGCACTCTTTGGCAGAATTTGAACCTCTGTCCTACAGGGAGCTGCCATTAATCCCAGCATGCTTTAACCACATAAGTTATGAAAAACGGTCGGCCAGGGTAGGGTAGGCCAAATTTCATGCTTTTAAGCAAAATTTCTCTCATAGATCTACTGAAATTTTTCAGTTCCATAGTTTCATATTCAAACAAAAGCAAAGATAATTTTAGAATAGAATTTTTATTAATCTGACAAATTTTTATCACTTTAAATGTTATTTTTAGTGGATACTCATATTTGACTTTTTGTACCTTTAAACAAACTTTGTCTTTTCATAGATCCTGACCAATCATTCTCTGTAGTTTATGAGTATCCATAAAAAATAACATTCAAAGTGATAAAACTCAGATTGGATTAATAAAAAAAATCCAATCTAAAAAAAGAACTACTGTTGTGTAATTAGAAACAGTAAATGCAGGAACTGGAAACAAGCATGATTACAAAAAATGGCCACTAATCAATGGTGCCCTAACAATACCTTACAATATCACTCTATCTGTGTGTGTGTGTTTTTGCGCGCGCGTGTGTGTGTATGTGTGTGTGTGTGTGTGTGATAATCTATCATTTTTTTCTCTGGTATCTTATATTAATGCTTTTTAGGTTTATATTTTGATTTTGTATTTTTTGTCATGTTATATGTCGTTATATTTTAAGATTGAATATTAAAGACACCCTAGAAAGCAAGGAAATAACTCCACTGAAAACACTTTACTCCCTAAGGATGTCCAAAGTGGAGAAATTACTTAAAGAAATAATATCATGACACACATCTAAAATATTGAACTATCAGTAAAAACACTTCTATGAAATGAAGAAAAATATTTTAAAATCATCTCAGAAGAAATATTTCCATGGCCTTCAATCAGATATACAAAAAAAAAAAAATTAACTCTCAAAGTAGACACATTATAAGTAGATATATAGATAGGTGGATCAATAAATTTTTATATATATTTATTAACTGAATTTAGATCTGAAATTTTTACTGTATAATGTTTTATCTATTGAGAAGTGTCAGATCAACTGCATTGAAGGTTAAGGGATTTATACTGAAAAATATACGTTTGTGTAAATAAATTATTTTGTAAGTCTAGAAAATAAAATGTAAAATAAATTGTTTTGGGGGAAAAATAAAATTATTAACATACCTTCTTCTTTGATGTTGTCATGAATTCCCATTTTTCTTCAAAACTTCCTCATTGATCTTACACTCTGTCCATGGTATTCTTAAAATTCATTTGTAGAAACATCTTAAGTCATATTTTCTGTGAGGAAATTTTCCAACATTCACTCTTATATGGAGATTAAATATTATATCGGGGGACAACCCTCTTTTCCTTGTTTCTAAGGACATTTTCCTTTTTCTTAATATTTTGTTTCCAGAAGCCGTCTTTTGCTATTTGTATATGCCTTTAGATTTCTGTATCTCATTTTCTACTCTATCCAAGTAATTAAATTTTCTCACCTGATGTCCCTAATATATGTCTTGTATTGTCTCTTTTGCAGACAACCATAGATTGTGGCTTCTTATAGTTGATAATCCATTCTTCATGCTTTCCTTTCACTATTTTGTTTAAGATGTCTTCCAGTTTCCTTTCTGCCACTATTATCCATGAATCTTATGTGGTTAAGATTATGCTCACCAATAATAAATCTGGATAGATCTTCTACTTCTCTTGGTTTCATCATACTTCTTCATCTCTTTCTGTATACTGTGTCCATTCAGGACATGGACGATCATGCCTCTCCATAATTTTCTATCCTTTGTAGCCCTTTGAAAATTTTTTCTTTTAACTTTTTTTTATAATCATTTCGCCCAAAGCAAAGTGATAATGCCACTAGACCACAGGGGGTTACAGGGAATGAAAGAGCATGAAAAGAGTTTAGAAAGGAGGATTGAGGTAAAGACAATAAAAGAACAAGGTTTGGGAAGAAAGAAGATGACAGCTGATGTTTCATTCAAATTTTTGAAGATTGTAGTTATCAGGGAAGCAAGAAATGAAAAGTTTGTTTCACAGGGGAGAAGTGCAAGAAACTATTACAAGAGAACTAATAGTGGCATCTAGCTAGTTTAAAGTATAAAGGTGAGCCCTAGTTGCCAATCTAGCAGAACATTTAAATTCCTGTATTCAAGGCAACACCAGAGAAAAAAGATCACTTGCTATGAAAATATTTATAGGAAAGACAGTGGCGTGTCAGTGAGAAAGTGACCGTAATCGAAATGGTTGGTTAGGATCCATTATATTACATACCCTCAAGATATACATGACGAGTACCAAACCAGATATGGCAACAGAATTCAATGTATAGACTATTGGTAAATTTAAAAATGTGCAAGATTGATTAATAAATTTTGTTCTCTTGCTATCTCTCCTAATTTCTGTCCTTTCATTGATTTACACAAGATCATAAGCAAGGTAATACACTGCTTTCTTCTGTCCCTCTTACTACAGAGGTTAAACAAACCATGGGTGAGATCACAACCTTGTCTTTTCTTTCTATTTTTGATGCACCTACATGAGCACATTTATGTAACAGTGTGTGTGTGTGTGTGTGTGTGTGTGTGTGTGTGTATTTGATCAGGAGATTGGACCAGAGCTTTATTATCTCTTAAATTGTACTCAGCTGCCAGGATCTGATCATCTAGATTTTTGTAGATGCACACATACAGTGTTGTATAATTTTTTTCAAGATTCTGAAGTAAATAAACCTAATTAAAAATATTCACCTTTCAACAAGACAGCAATTCATAATACTCTTCTAAATTATGTCAAAATTATCTGAATTTCAAAAAGAAGCAAAAGTTTGGAAATTGGCTTCCTCAATCTCCTGACCTCTCTCCTTTTGAATTGGATAGAAAAGTTCGGAGAGCATACCCAGAGTGAGAGTGAGCTTTTTCATGTTGTTTTTTTTTTAACAAAATGCAGGGTGGCCCCAAACTTTTGCCTATTGTATAAACTGTTGTGTCATTTTTTCAAGATTCTAAAGTAAATATTAAAAATAGATCTTGCTTTCTGAGATAAATTTTGGCTTAAGCAAATTTCATTAACTTTTTTATTTATTTCTATCTAAGCTTGTGAAAATGAAGAATTTAAAATCAGTTAAAAGAAAGAAAAATAGCAATCATTAGTCATTATTGTCAGAATAATGAAATAGAATCAAAAAGAGACAGTGGAAATTTCTAGAACACATTATGAGGAAAGAGAGCCTGGAGAATCGGATACTCACAGGGCAGAAAGAATACAGGAGAACATGTAATGAGCTTGTGTATATGGATGGCATGACAGGGATTGGGAGAGATAATTAAAAGAGCTACAAAGGATAGGAAGTTGTGGAGAATCAAAATCGCCCACATCCTGAAGAGAAATAAGAATTTTATTTTTGTTTTCTTATTCAGAACTACAATCCAATGAATTCAGAAACTTTGTGATTTTTTTTTTTTTTTGGTCTCTGGAATGGCAATAAAATTTAGATGATAAAAATTAGCTGTCTGATCTTTTAAAAATAATAATATAATAAACTCTTACTCAATTTGCTAAGATTTCATTCTCTTTTAGACCACACTAGCAGCATGGCCTGGCGTTGCCCGTGCTTGATTCAAAAATCGTACGACTCATACAGCAATCATTATCACTTGACTTAAAATATTTTTGCCCTTCCTTGCCTTTAAAGGAGTGCCCTTTGCCATGCTGATGTTGCTACATGCCTTACTTCTTGCCTATCTCATACTGCAAATTTTTTCTAAGCTCTATACTAAACATTAAATCTGTTACAAAAAAAGAACTAAACAAAATGAACACAAGGACTCGTAACTGGAAAAAACGAATGAAAAAAGAATGTTAACAATAAATACTTTTTCACACCCAACCCAGTTCTGCGGAATCAGAATCAACGTTGAGTTTAAGCAAGTGAATGAACCAATTGGAGTAAAGTGCCATGCAGATTTAAATTTTTCCCACTTGTGACAAATGCAGCTATCGATTTTTTTGCATGCTAGCATGCTAGTTAATATTTGTGTCAGTCAGCTGTTGGCTCTCATGCTGGCCAATAGAATTTTCCTGCCTATTCGTGGCAGCCAGCTATAGGCTCTCACTCTGGCCAGTAGAAAATGGCTGCAAACTACATGAAAACTGCCATAGAAGCATGAAAAAATTGATTATTTCCACTATCGATGGGAGTTGGGAAATGCAAAGTTGATCTTGCCCTTCCCTCTAAATTGGAGCATGTGCATGTAAATTTTGGTGCAAATCCGTCAAAAATTGCAGCCGTGCATTCGTTACACACACGCACACACACACAGAGATTCAGACATCTTGGTTTTTTCTAAGATTGTCAAAATTTAGAAATATCAGCTTAATTTCATTTTTTTCAGTAGTTAGTCTTGTAAATAACCAAGTTAATTTTCTTGCTTACATCCACTGTACAACTTAGAACAACAACCATTTCACCATTTGTCATGTGAATATTCTGATTAAATTTTATTTGACTTTCCTTGGACAGTCAGGCATATTTAGTGCTAGTAGAATCTATAATATTAACAAAATAAAAATAAAATTAACTTAATTTTGCACCTGTGCAGAAATGTGCTTTTAAAATAATCCTGTTACAAATTTAGTCCAGTGCTTTATTACATGTTCTGATCAGTCACTGGTTTTTAGGGTGTTGTTTATTAATTCATGTCTGATGTAGAGACATGCCCTGATAAAGGCTTTGATCACGTTCTTACTTTGATGTGGGCATCTATTTTTGAAAAAGGAAGACATTCAACAGTTTCTCTGCATCTGTGGCTTCTTGTTAACCTGTAAGAAAGTCTTGTTATATTGAGAATGCTAATGTTCAGGACAAGGTTAACAGAATGAGCATACAGGTACCAATATAGCCAAGGCATTACCAAAGTTTGCATAGATAGATATGCATAATAACTTGGCCACAGGTTACAGGTGCATCAAAAATTTAGTACTTTTATGTAAGCAAACAGTTTATTCTGGATAAAGTCAGAGGTTTTAAAAAAATATGAAGGAGGAGAAGAAAGTTTTATATATATTGTTGTGGATACCAGGTTGAAATCCGGTACCAATAAATAACAAACACCAGGAATGAATATATGAAAATAATGTATTAACGTAATAATACAAACTGGTAATGCAGGTTAGTAGTTCCAGGAATACGGGTTAGTAGCAAAATATATATACAGTCTTTGATATTGAAGTATCGCTGTATGACTTCTTACTGAGTTTAGGTGCTCGCACACTGTGACTCTTACAATGCTGTTCCCTCACCCTCACTCTTCCGGTTATCTACAACCTTTTACTCTGTCACTCTGGACTGGATTGGACTTGACTCAACTCTTGCTCTCGGGTATTCACTGGCAGTAGTATAAGTATAAACTGGGTGAGTCACTTTGTATAAAAAGGGGTGAACCCTTCAACATGTATATATATATATATATATATATGGTGGTACTTGTTTGTAAAACCATGGATAGCTCAACTTGCAGTTGAACAAATCGGTACCTGAGGAAAAATGGGGAATAAAAAAAGAAAGAACCAAGAACATTAAAACAAGGAAAAAAATATATATATATATATATATATATATATATATATATATATAATAAATAATGAATAATATTTATCTCTACTCTGTATTGAGCTCTCTTTTAAATTAAATGTTATGCAGAGGGAATTATACTTCATTTGTTATCATCTTACCTGTATATATATATATATATATATATATATATATATATATATATATATTTAAGTTATGAAGAACTTGGTAATCCATATGGGTAATCCCAAGGAGGATGAAATCCCTGAGAGCTCAATGTAAATCCAGAGCTTATATTTTAAAGACAAACAGACCATTTTAAGGTACCATTATGGTAATTAATTTCACCAGAGCCCTTTTAATTAATATGCCAGCATCCTTTAAAAGGGCTCTGGTGAAATAAATTATCATAATGGTACCATAAACTGGTCTGTTTTTCTTTAAAAAATATATATATATATATATATATATATATATATATATATAGGTAAGATGAGAACAAATGAAGTATAATTATACTTCATTATAAGTATATATATAATATGTACATATAAATATATATATATATATATATATATTCAATAGTTATATATATTATTTATATATTATATGTGTATGTTACTTATTGGAAAGCACTCAATATCAGTGATAGAGTTAACATATTTACGAGGATTGATGTGACTTTGTCAGCCTGGGTTTCATGCCCTTCTGATCATCAGACAAACTACATATTATATATATATATATACATAAATTTCATTAATACAGAACAAAAATAATTATATAGGAGCTACTGAAACAACATTTAAAAAAAAATTAGCAATCATAAAATCTCATTCAAATTAAATAGATACATGAAAAACAACATTATCTAAATATATATGGACTCAAAAAGAAAAAATATACCTACCAAAATAAACTTGGAAATGATAAAAAAGCACCTCCAAATAATACTAAAAATAGAACATGTAAATTATGCCTGGAAGGAAAATTATTTATAAAAAATTTTAATAATCAGTATCAAATTATTAAACAAATGAAATGAATTAATGGGTAAATGTAGACATTTTATCAAATATCTAAGTTTAATTTTGATATATATAAATGTTGGAATCATATATATCTATATATATATATATATATATATATATATGTATATATATATATATATATATATATATATATATATATATATATATATATAGTTTATGCAAATTTAGGTAATCCTGTATGGGTAGACCTGAGGAGGATGATATCCAGAGAGCTCAATGTAAAATTCAGAGCAGATATGTTTGAATAAAAGACAGACCACGTTAAGATTCCATGTAATAAGCTATTTCACCATAACCCCTTTAACAGGGTTCTGGATCATCAGACTTTACATCCAAAACCTGAAATGAAGAATGAAAAGAAATTCACACTTTTTTTACGGACCTCATCAAGTATACGCAAAGTTAACGAAGTGAGGAAGTGAGGTGGGAGAGAGGATATGAGTGTGTCATATGTATCATTTTAGTTTCCTATTTTAACCCCAGTGTGTCGGCTGAATGTTGCTCAAATCTAACGCATCTCGTCTCTAGATAAAGGTGGTTAAGGGGTGAGCGATAAGGAAGACATTACAACAACCCCAATAAAGAATTTGAATGAAACCTGTCGTGAAACCTGTCTTTTTGCAACATAATGAAGAGAAGACCTTAACACTCAGTCCTTAAATTCAGTTAGACTTTTAAGCTGAGGTGTTGAAAAGGAGGACAAAAAGAAAAATCTAAAGGGACTTCCAATATTTTTATACAATAAATGCAATCTAGCTGTTAGGGTACAAAAGCTGATAGTACGAAGGAATGTAGCAACATCTGCCATAGCAATTGTCAATATAGTAGTAAAAGGATGATTACATTTTGTCTATGGCATAAATGTTAATAGGCAGAGAATAATTCATCACCCACAAGGCCACATGAGCACTTTTGAACTCTCTGAAGGCTGGATAGTGTGGATTGTGCAGCACCAGCCCAGATATCATAGATCAGTAGAGGTTAAGGTATTTTCTGGAGTGATACAAGGAGCAAAGCTTGAGAGTGAACTTCAGATGCAGTAGACATTTGAGGCAAGGAGTAATACAAGGAACTAACCTTTCTTTCAGTATCCTTTCTGATGCTACAAATCTACTTATTTCCCTAGAGTTCAAGAGTGAGCTTTAGACACATTAGGTATTTGTGTCAAAGAGTAAACCAAGGAACTAACCTTTCTTTCAGTATCTTTTTATGCATTTCATCTGAGAAATTTTTGTTTCAGTAGGCAACGATCCTCTTTAATGGTATGATTACTCATCAGGAATAGTGCAGGTTTTTTGTCGGCTCACTGATAATGAAATGTTACGAGTTTAGTTTTGAATGTATTGCATTATATCAGTCAATATTTTCCTCCATTGAGTTGTGAAAGTTACATTAGAAGATCAATCAACTGTCAGGCACGGAGCCTCAAGATATTTGTATGTGCATCTATACATTATGGTTTCCTCTGCATATATATTTACTAAAGTTCTTGAGCCAATCATTGATATAAAACAGCAAGTTGGTAGGACCAAGAAGAGAGCCTTGGTTGATCTCTTGTGCCTCAAAGGACTGGCCATTAACAAGAACCTTCACAGACCAACCTGATATAAAAAACAGTGTGAGGACTCAGATTCCATAGCTGGTCAGTTTGTGTAGTGATCCGTTGTGCCACATCTTGTCAAAGACATTCAATATGTCTAGTGCAATCACTCTCAAGAGATTGCTATTATTAAGAGCTTCACTGATTCTATGCATGATAATAGGACATCAGCAGTGGACCTAGAAGGGCAAAAACCATACTGTTTGTTGCCCAGAAGTTTGTGTTGAGGTGTTCAACAACATTTTTCTTTATGATAGTTTATTTATGACACTGCATTCTTGAGGTCAACATGCTTGAGAACAACTAAGTTAGCCTTCATAGTCAAGGCTTTTGATAAGTCTGGAAAAGCTGATATAGAGGTCTGTATTCTGCGAGAGGGGGGAAGTCAGGTAAGGAACGGTCTGTTGTCTAATCTAGTTAGAGGCAAAGTTCATAGCAAAAAGCTTAGCCTTATCTGGTGAAGAGGAGATAACCTTAGGGATATTATAATGAAGGTCATTGATGGTTTGCTTCTATTGCGTATAGTGTTAGCAATTTTCTTGACTGTGGGAAATATAAGTATTTTATTATTTATATTGGCTTGGACTGCCTACATATAGCTACACTTTGCATTTTGTAAGACACTCATTTAGTTCTAAATGAAGCAAAGGTACTGTTACACCGTTCCCTTTCATAAAGATGGTAATAATAAGTAAGGTGGCTCAAGGTCACAGAACATTCAGGCATGAATCATGTCTGGCAGTTTGGCTTTTGTTGGTATTTTTTGTGAAGGATAAAGCTTTCAGTGCTGGAGAGAATCCACTTGGAAAATCTGAGAGAAGAGCTTCTGTAATGAAAGACCTGAAGCTGCCGCAGTCAGCTTTGTTATATCGATAGATTGTTCCATAAAACGGAACATCTTAGGAGGTCAAGCATCATCCTTGTCAAAGATTAGGGAATGATTTCAGATGTCCTAGGGAGGCAACACCTTTGTGGAATATTGATCGGGGCTTGAGGTGAGGAACAAGTCTAAGAGGATAAAATGATGCCAAGCTCTATCAGGATAACAAATACGCTTATCTATAATCCGGGTCAGCTCTTAGGCTATGGAGAAATCAAAATGTATTCACTTATATAAAGCAGCAGTTTAGAACCTCTCTGCAGGAACATTAACTCTAATCAAATCTTTGTATAGAAATAATTCATATGATTCTTCAGAGAATGGACAAGCCAGATATTTACCTCATTATAAATTAGAAACAATAATGCAATGCCAGGAATTTTTATTAGAGAAATCTTCTAAATAAATGGAAACCCAATCTGCTGACACCTTTTGGCACCAAAATAATTCTTGGCAAACTTAATTTGTAAAGGTATATTTTAGAAGCAGAGTCATCACATTTCTATTGGGAATTGGATGATGTCATTTATGGCTAAGGTAACAAATTTTAGACGTGGCAAGTTTGGGTCGAAAAGTTTTCTGTATTTAAGTGTTTAGCCTCATCAGAGTGTTTCTCCCTTCCAGGCATTTTATCTCATAAATACATTCTGATTTATTCATTGTTTCTGAACATCATTTATATCTGAAGGCAGACAATAATACAGTCCGTTGGTCTACATCTGTTTAGTTTTGTCTTCAAGTCAACCAATCAAAATTCTAATCATTTTATTCTTTCCTTTTATACAGCCCAAATAAATATACATATAGATAATATATATGTATGCGTGTATGTGAATATGTTCAAATATAGATATTAGCAGAAATATATATACACATATAAATATATGTATATGGACATATGAAGAGAGATACAGAAATATCAATATATTGGCAATCACACATTTGAATAGATTCTTACATATCACTGTATGTGTTTATAAATCAATATCTGAACTTATATAGATCATGAATATATATTCTAATATCTATCTATCTATCTATCTATCTATCTATCTATATATATATATATATATATATATATATATATATGCACTCATGCAAACAGACAGTTATGTGCACATTCTTATATATATGTATTTATACATTTGAGGGTCTATGTCTTGATATTTCCACCAGTGTATATATCTTTACATGGATATAACATTGTGGGAAAACAAAGTGAGTGGGATCTCATGTGTTTCTCTACATATTAAGTTTACGAATGCAATATCTGTGTGAATGGGTTTGTTTTAATCTCAGCTATATTCTGGATGTGTATATGTATGGGTATATCTTTTTTTCTACATGTCTAAACAGAAATTTGTATGTCTGTCTGTATGTCTTTGCGTGTGGAGATATTGTTAAATTCTGCTGCCTATCATTCAAAAAAAAATTTAATCAGAGAGGATGAAAGTAATTCGGAAAAATATACTTTTTGGTAAACAGGATTTGATTAATGAACATGAGATTTTACTTGCACACACACACACACACACACACACACACACATATATATATATATGCACACATGCACATACACACATGCACGCATATATATATATGTACATAAACAGTCACTCACACACACACACACACATATATATATATATATATACAGACACACACAGACGCACATATATACATATATATACACAGCACAGTCATATTTATACATACATACATATATATATATACATATATATATACATGCAGGCACAGACACACACATATTTATACATATATATATATATATATATACACATACATATATATATACATGTACATACATACACACACATATACATATACACATATAAGTATATATAAATAAATCTACACACAGAGACACACACACACACATATATATATACCTACACATCAACACAAACACACACACATCTATATATATGTACACACAAATATTTGTACACACTCGCACACACACATACACACACACACATATATATATATATATTTATATATATATATATATATATATATATTGGAGAAATACTCCCCAAAACTTCAGTGAATTTGAACAGATTAATCAATGTGTTTATCTGTCAGCTTATTGAGTTATTTTTTACATGTCTTACACACATTTCACGTATTTTGAATTCAATCCATCAAGAACTAAAGAAATCACTTTTTCCTATCAACTTTTTCTTTCTTTGTGTGATAGCTATCTTGAGCCTTAAGTTTCCGGAATATTCCACTTTACAGATATATATTTAAAACTAAATTTAAAACACAAAATTGAAGTTAAAATTTAAAATCCAGCATTTCCCTCTCAGTATAGAATTGGAATTGACTCTCGAATTTATATCTCCCCCTCCCCTTCCTACACATGTATAATCCCATCAATAAAAACATTACTTTAGTGTCCGATGACGTCTTTCTAGACGGAAAAATGCATTTGACGCAATTATTCCAGTTTGTCATTCAATTGCATAACATTGTTCTGATATATAGAGAAATATATATACCATAGATATATAAGTTTATCTATTTATTTTATCTATATATGTATATCTATCTATGTGTATATATATATATATATATATATATATACTTTATTACATCAAAAACTACATGCTACACAAATGCAATCATGCTTCGATGTGTATTTACACATCTCATCAGGCCTTATTAAATAACAGGTAAGTAGATAATTTATTGAGGTTTAAAAACAACATACAACCTCTTTTCATGAAAAAAAGGAAGAAAAGAAAAAGAGTTATAAGGAAAGACACAAGATACACCCTCTTTTCCTAATAAAAGGAAGAAGAAGAAAAGGAGTAAGAAAGAAAAGAGAGGAGATAGTAGCAGGGTTTGTTTTGTTTTTATTCAGATCGATCAATCAGAATTGCCTACGTTAAGTTCAAAGTAAGAGGAAAATTTAAATTTTTAGAAGTAATCATACGTAAACAGTCATGACCCACAAATTTAAAATCATCGAGAACATCAAGACGTCATATTCGATACAAATGTAAATTTACTACAATGTTTTACATTAGACTTATAATTTAATATTAAGAAGATACTTGACAAACTACAAACCCAGTGAGTTAGAAAAGTTAAAATTTCCCTTTTTAAGAAATAAATGGACAGTTTAAACAAATAGATCTAACAAAATTATTAATATATATACATCTAAGAAAATTATTTAATTATATAGATCATACAAAATAGAATGCAACTTGTCTTTATATAGGTTTTATATAATAAAACCAATCAATGCAAAATGTCAGTCAAACGCCTATACATCTATACTAAATATTACCAACACTACTAGAAGAATAATATAAAAATTATACTATGTTAAAATTGATCTTACTGACAGAAAGATAACTCTTATATGGTGCAACAAGGATTTTCTAAAATATAATTAAATAAATAAATAAATAATTTTCAAATTTAAAAGTCCAGTAAGTTTGTAGAGTCAAATTTATGATATGTTTACAATTAACTATTAATTCAAATTTTTGCTTTAATGAATCATCCCTACTCTAGAACCTGATAATCTGCATTTTCTCCTGTAAACATAAAAGACAAGGTTCATATAAAGATCTATATGTACTTGCCAGTTTTAAAATTTCCATTTCACCTTAGGAGTTTTATTTTCCTCTTTCAACCTCCAAAAATATTTTGAAAGTGATGTATTATTTCTATAAGTATTATTAATAAAAGATGATATGTGTTGATATCACCAGCTTTTGAAAGAATTCTTAGTAATAGATAGAGAATATAGAACTTTTTAACCCTTGGATTTTCTATTGTAGAGATAGAACAAAGATACACAAGTGATTTGGTTAAACATTTATTTGACAATGGGCATTGGTTAGGATTCCTACAATTACATAGGTTAATATCCTTAACAATATTTTCATTGGTACTTGCATTATGATGAATATTATTAAATTGGTTTAGAATTCTATTGTTGAGCAACTTTATGATTTTCTCAAGATTATTGGTGCAACTATGACTAAGTTTTAATGTATATCTATTAAATGTTTTACTAAGATGGTTGATTTTTGGAAAAAGTTTATCAATCAATTTGAGTAAATTATGGCCTAACTTAGTATTAACTAATTGATGAAATGGAGGTGTGTACCAGATGATCTTTGATTCCCATTTCTTTTCTTTGAATTAGTCATCATATCTTCTAAACTGAATTTTGATGCACATATACCGACTATTCTTTAGAACTTTATTGTACACACTGCTATGTTTCTCACCCACATCTTTGTCCAATGTGTAGTTGCTGATCCGACATTCTACAGAGGAAGGAATATGTTGGATTACAGATGGAGGGTTATTGGAACTGGGGTGAATATAGATTGGGTTGGCATTATTTTTCATAAAGGCTGGAAATTGTAATTAACTAGATCTAACGTTACATGAGGAAGCTTAACTTTTTTAATATTGGTGCTTATTTTAACCTTAAGATTGGACTGGTGAAAAGGTTAACTAGTTTAGAAGCATTGTCAACAAAAACAGCTGCAATTTGATATCATTGATTTTTACCTTTCCATATCCAAGAACCACTTTACACTGGCATTAGAATTTGCCTAAATCTCAAGTGAAGAAATAAATATTATGATGAACAGCAGGAGATTTGTCCTCACCCACAATAAAGAAGAGGGTTAAGAATTCTGATGATAACTTTCACATTTCAATGGGGTCATTGGATTCAGCTGAGTCTTCTGATCTGGTTGGTTTATATATTTTATATGACCTTACTTTTTATGAGGAGCTCAATTTAGATACTATAGGGGCATAAAGAGATGATAGTCTTATGGTTGTAAAAAACTCCATGAAAATTAAGGTAGATAAACTAAGAAAAATGATTCATAGGGAACTAAAAAGTTTAGACCATAAGGTTAAAATAACAAAACCCAGTCTGATAAAATCCTAATGGATGAAACACATCACAAAAACTTTTCCAGTTTGTAATGTTTTACTATATATATATATATATATATACACGCACAAAAAAAAAAAAATATATATATATATATATACACAAATATATGTACATACAAATATGTACACACACACACACACACATATATATATATATATATATATATACAAATACAAATTTGAACTTTTTGGTAGTAAAAAAACCTAGAGAAAGATTAAAAAAGTAAAAATAACTGAATTCTGCCATCGTTTTTTGAGTAACTTTGGAAAGAATGCCAAGAATTTGTAAATCTGATGCTGAAAACAAAATATGATAAATTTTCATAGTTAAATGCTTATTTTTTTTACCAAAATAAAGTCAAATACATGAAAAAAAATTGCAAAAATATGTCATTTGAAGGAGTTTTTTTTTTAAGAAATGCAGTGTGCATAGAAATTTTTATGGGGGTGCATATAAAATTGGCCAAATGAAAATCTACCAAAGCTCAGCACAGTGTTCTTTTGATTCAATCTAGAAATCTCCAAAATAGAAAACCAATTCAAAAAATAGCAGGAACTCATTCCAAAACTGAAGAGACATCAAACTTCATGATGATCAAAAGTTTCACAGACAAAGCAACCCACAGAACAGAAGAAAAGACATTTTAGTTGGAATAAATATTGGATGATTTTTATGAAGCATGTAAAGTTTGTTTCTTTCATTATAAAAGTACCTTAAGATTATCATTAAATCTAATGTACTCTATGGCCTTTGTAAGAACAATAACCAGAATAAACATGATGAAATAAACAAAACCTGAAAAATGACAAATAAACTGAAAGTTAAAGCAAATGGTGCTCAGTACTCCAGAACAAGAAAAATCAAAACAGAAATCAAATATATATAAATATATATATATATAATTTCTGTTGAGTTTAGCGATTAAATAGGTCAATGTCTGATCCTTACCCCCTCCTTCCTCAATACTAAATATGATAGAAAGAAATATTAAAATAAACCCTCTCTAAACTCAACCATGTCTTCCACACCACTCCTCGCTAGCCTCTACATACATAAACTTAATACTACCCGTCAATAGTGTAAATTTTCATTTCATTTTTCGTTTCACCTTTTGAAAGTGATGTCTGATGATCCAGCATCCTTTAAAAGGTCTCTGATGAAATAAATTATTATAATGGAGCCTTAAAGTGGTCTGTTTTCTTTAAATTACTAGCTCTGAATTCACATTGGGCTCTCAGGATTTCATCCTCCTTGGAACTACCCATACAGATTATTAAGTTTTTCATTACTTAAATATATATATATATATTTATATATATATATAAATCCACCAGTCTACAAATTTTGAGAGAGACCATTGAAAGTAGAAGATAAACTCCTGAACTATGTAAAGTCTTTCACCTATCTTGGTAGCAAAGTCAATTACAGTGGAACTTTAGATGATGAAATCATGCATCAGATTGCTAAGGCTACCAGTGCTTTCAGCAAACTTCGCCATCGCTTGTGGAATGAGCGGGGTATTCGACTGGATACAAAAATTCACATTTACAGAGCTGTTGTACTTGCCATCCTTTAGTATGGTCCAGAGTCATGGACTCCATACATGTACCATATACGCCAGCTAGATGTTTTCCATAAAAGCTGTCTGCGTGCAATCTGTGGAGTTAAGCTTCAAGATAGGACATCTAACGTAGACCTGTTTAACAGGTGTAATATTGGAGGAATCAAGACATTTATCATACAGTCTCAGTTATGGTGGATTGGTCATGTCTTGAGAATGTCTGATGACAGGATACCCAAGATCCTAATGTACAGCCAGTTAGATCAGGGCTACACAGGAATGTAGGACACCTATGGCTAAGATACAAAGATAAGCTGAAAAACAACTTGTCAGCTGTCAATATTCCACATAACACCCTTGAGCGCTTAACTTTGGAGCAGGTAGAATGGAGATCAACGTGTTTTAGTGGACTCAGCAATTTTCAGTCTGCTTGTCTGAATCATCTTCAAGAAGCGAGAGCAAGATCTAAAAGGTCAGCCAATCTAACGGTGATCTCATCTCACAATCCTCACTCTTGCTTCATATGCAGCCTCCTTTGTAAATCCCTAGCGGGTCTGAAGTGCCACTTAATATTATCGCACAAAATTTCATAACTGAATCAATTAAGCTGTCAGATCCTCATGCGTCGAAACCAATGGGAGAGTCTATTATTATATATATATATATATATATATATATATATATATATATATATATATATCAAATATAAGGGTATATAGTGGGTGATGATGATTACCTGATGACAATGTCCATTCCAACTATATATCTCTTATGGTTTTGTGTATTACTTTTTTTTATAGTAAGGTTCACCCTGTACAAAGCCCAATGGCCACTTGAGGTCAAGTGTCATGGTTAACTCTAGACTTGAACAAGTTAGGATTGTAGTGATCAGTGAAACATCCTCTTGGGAATCTGTTCCACAGAGCAGTGGTTCACAGGAAGAAACAATTTGAGTGGAAGTTACTTCTTGCAGATAAAATACAGATGGAATATGAGCATGGTGGAAGCATCTGTGAAGTTTAGACTTGGTGGAACCAAGGATTGTAGTTTGTCGAAACACTTTCCATGGAAGTAGCAACAGAGCAATGAGACGCTTGCCACATCCTGTCCGTGAGAGAGAAGTGGATTAAAAGAAAATGCACAGAATATTAATATATACAAAAATTATTTTATATAAGACAATATATATGCACTGAAGCATAGAGCAAAAATTGGAAGTTTAAGAGTTCAAACATAAATGAGAGAGAATGTTTGAGAGAATATAAGTATATGTATGTAGTCAAATGTAGCAGCTGCCTAGTTAAAAATATGGGTGAAAGAAAGTATGCAGGTTTTGTGTCAACACAAGACTATGTGGTTGTCTAAAATTGCCAGATGATGTTATTTTGGCTCTGGGTATGTTGCAAGGACCACATCACTGGAGAACAGATAGAATTAATTCATTGATTCTGATTTTGGATGGTTTTCAATCTTGTGGTATATATATATCTATAGATATCTTTGCTCCTCACTGGATTATAATTAGTGACCTTATATCATGGTGGGTGCAACTCTTGTTTCTGATTTTCTTGGTAGACTAGGGTATTTGTATCCTGGTTGGGACAATTTCTAATTGGTTGGTCAAAATATGATTTCCTGCAATTCTGAATATACTTCTATTTTCAGAAATGGTGAATTTTGGTCACCTTGTTATTATTTGTTTATTTTTATTTATTTTCCTATCGCTACAAGAACACATTCCAAGCTGAAAAAGATACTGGACTTCATTTTTTATTTGTTCTGTCCCTTCAGGTCATACGTGATAATAGCCCTCTGCATCATCCTCTCCTTGTAGTTCTTAATAAGTTCTGTCTCTCTGTTATTTATCCCAAACTTCAGCATGACTAATAATTTCACATACGAAGTGACCCACTTTTCTCTTTTGGAATATATAAATGCTTATATATAATAAAAAATATTTTAAAGTGGTATATTTATGGATTAAAGTGTTCAATATCAGAGATAGAGCATATGTAAATATAAAAGTGGACATTGAAGTCAACACCAACAATGGTCAGACTCTGTTTCATGCTTAAACACATTCTTCCAGCTATGAAGATTTTATTTAATCAGGAGACAGACTGTCCTCACAGGTTGTTGATCTGAATGTCCACTTTTATATATATATATATATATATATATATATATAGAGAGAGAGAGAGAGAGAGAGAGAGGAGAATGAGTGTGAGAGAGAGATTTTTTAATGTTTAAATTGTTTTTCATTTTTATCTCGCTTTCTCATCTCAAACTTTTCTTCCTTCATATTTTCATTTTCTTCAATTCCTGGTTGCAAAGTGTAAGTGATTCCAGTTCAGAAATATCATGGACTGGACAGATAGTACACATTCTAATCCTTGGAAGAAAAGCTTAACAGTCAGACATGCAAATATGCTGAATAAAATTTCAATCAAAAAGACCAGGAAACATTTTAATACTGCCACCTTGAGATGTTATAAATGAAATAATTTTTTTTTTCAACCTTGAAACATATTTAGTTACACATTGACTGTTAATAATTTCTCTGTTTATTTTTTTAGTTAACTGAATCTATAATAAATTGAAAAATGTTAAAATGAAAAAGTTAACTGAATCTATAACAAATTGAAAATTTTTAAAATAAAATGTAGATATGAAATTATTTCTTGTTCAAATAATGAGTGTTCAAAAATCTCTGATAAAATGTGAACAGACATTTTTCTATGGGTTTGAGGCTGAAAGAAGGAAATATAGAATGGTGTATTTGTCGTAAGAAATCCATTCAAGGAGCGATGGTTAAATGTCCACCCACAACCCCTTCCAAACTTACTTAATTTAATGAGCACTTGAGTTTTCAATAGAAATTCACGGGGAATAATTTCACTTGGGAAAAGTTCTGTCAAATTGTCAAAGGCAAACTGTAAATTTAACAAATTATAAACTTCTCTCTATTTTCTTTTTTCTCCCATTGACTCAAGTATAAATCATGAATGATTTAAAGAAAACATATATATGTATATGCATCAATAAGTCCATAGTTATTAGTTGAATTGTGATCTAAGATTTTCATTAATGTTCTTTCTTGATTATTTTCACTGCATAAGGTTTCTTTCTACATTATTTTCACAATATGAAGTTCTCTGTGCATTAATTTCACTAAATAGGTTTCTTTCTACATTATTTTCACTGTATAAGGTTCTTTCTGCATTATTTTCACTGTATAAGGTTCCTGCATAAGGTTTTTTCTACATTATTTTCACTGTATAAGGTAATTTCTGCATTACTTTTACTGTACGAGGTTCTTTCTACATTATTTTCATTGCATAAGGTTCCTTCTACATTATTTTCACTGTATGAGGTTCCCTCTGCATTATTTTCACTGTATAAGATTCCTTCTACACTATTTTCACTGTATAAGGTTCTTTCTACATTATTTTCACTGTATAAGGTTCTTTCTACATTATTTTCAATGTATAAGGTTCTTTCTACATTATTTTCACTGTATAAGGTTCTATCTACACTATTTTCACTGTATAAGGATGCTTCTACAATATCAGTGTATAAGTTTCTTTCTGCATTATTTTCAATGTATAAGGTGAATTCTACATTATTTTCCCTGTTTACACTTCCTTCTACATTTTTTTCACTTTATTTTCCTTCTACATTATTTTCACTGTAAAGGGTTCTATCTACACTATTTTCTCTGTATAAGGTTCCTTCTACATTATTTTCACTGTATAAGGTTCTTTCTACATTATTTTCACTCTCTAAGGTTGTATCTAGACTACTTTCACTGTATAAGGTTCTTTCTGCATTATTTTCAATGTATAAGGTCCCTTCTATATAATTTCACTGCATAAGGTTTTTTCTACATTATTTTCACTGTATAAGTTAATTTCTGCATTATTTTTACTGTACAAGGTTCTTTCTACATTATTTTCATTGCATAAGGTTCCTTCTACATTATTTTCACTGTATGAGGTTCACTCTGCATTATTTTCACTGTATAAGATTCCTTCTACATTATTTTCACCGTATAAGGTTCTTTCTACATTATTTTCACTGCATAAGGTTCTTTCTACATTATTTTCATTGTATAAGGTTCTTTCTACATTATTATCACTGTATAAGGTTCTATCTACACTATTTTCACTGTATAAGGATCCTTCTACAATATTATCAGTGTATAAGTTTCTTTCTGCATTATTTTCAATGTATAAGGTGAATTCTACATTATTTTCCCTGTTTACACTTCCTTCTACATTTTTTTCACTTTATTTTCCTTCTACATTATTATCCCTGTATAAGGTTCTATCTACACTATTTTCTCTGTATAAGGTTCCTTCTACATTATTTTCACTTCATGAGGTTTCTTCTACATTATTTTCACTGTATAAGGTTCTTTCTGCATTATTTTCACTGTATAAGGTTCCTTCTACATTGTTTTCATTGTATAAGGTACTATCTACATGAATAATATTCATAACTGAATTGAGTATATTGACAAGGGAAGGATATATGTTGAAAATAAATATTCCTTGGATAAAATAAATGACTTTTCATCATCCAACCTTATTGATGATTTTTCCTTCAGGAAATGGGCAATCGTGGCTCTCCACAACTTCCCATCCTTTGTAGCTCTTAGCAATATTTTATCTATCCCTCCTATTTCCTGGACTAGCATCCATTTACACAAGTTTGTTAGGTAGTTTAGTTGATGGTTCCCTCTGTCCTATTTGCTTCCAATGAGTCCTACAAGTGTCACATTCTCCAAGCCCCCTTTCCTCATTAGCTGATGCATAAATTATAAGATAATAAGTAATGTGTCCTTTTTGTTCTCATTTTCTTTAAAACTTCTTCATTACTCACATGCTATATCCAAATATTACTCAGCATCCTTCTGTAGAACAACATCTCTGTTGTCTCATGTGTCATCTTCCTGTGAGTATATTGTTCAGACATATAGGAGGACAGACATATAGGAGGACTGATATTACAAAATAATTCATCATTCTTTTCTTTGTTTCAAATGAAGTTTCTTAATCCTTTGCTGAGATTTTGGAGAGCATCTTTGTGTATTGCAATCTATCTTTGGATTTCAGTGACCATGGATCTTTATTTGTGTTGTAAGTGAAGAGTGCACATAATTCATTGTGAACAAAGTCATGGAAATACAGGGTGGGGCAGATCAACTTGCTTATTTGGAATATCAATTAAAACACAAGTAATGCAGGTATACATGTAATTCTTTGAACTGCAACTAGTACAACATTTAAATTTTATTTTTTAGCAGTTTTAAAGATGATATCAGTAAGATGGCATCCATTCTTCTCTATACACTGAGTTAATCGAACTCTGAAATTTCGGTCAACTTTTTCCAGCATATTGATGTGTATGTTGGCGACAGCTCGACGAATGTTTTTTTCAGATGAGTCAAGGTGCTAGGGTGATCGTTGCAAACAATTGATTTCAGATATCCCCATAAAAAATAGTCACATGGTGATAAATCAGGGGACCGTGCTGGCCAATGCAGATCGCCCCTCAAGGAGATGAGGTGTCCTGGGAAGTTCTGCCGCAAAACAGTCATTGACGCACGCACTGTGTGTGCCGTGGCATCGTCCTGCTGGAACCACACATTTTCCACACCCATCTGGTTCAGTGATGGCAGGAAGCACTCATTGATCATGTTGATATAACAGTCAGATGTCACTGATACTGCCTGTTTGTTTTCTTCAAAAAACCATGGGCCAATTATTCCAACTCGCGATAGTGCACACCAAACAGTTACACGTAGTGTGTGTAGAGGACGTTGATGAAGTTCTCTGGGGTTTTCAGGACTCCAATAGTGCATGTTTTGCTTATTTACAGATCCCCAAAGATGGAAGTGAGCCTCATCACTGAAGAAAACAAGTGTGTCGTCAAGCAAGCCCAAAAGAGCCTCATATGCAATTTCACGAACAATAAAATCGCATGGATTAAGTTCCTGCACCATAGCCAATTTGTAGGGATGAAATTTCAATTCTTCATGGAGGATTCGTCTCACAGAATGAGCAGACAACTCAAGAGCAGATGCGTGTTTGTGGGCAGACCTTTGGGGAGATCTCAAAACAGATTTTCTCACCACGTCAATGTTTTGGGGTAACCTTGCTGTTCGTGGGAGGCCAGGTTTCTTTTTCTTTAGATCACCCGTTTCCCTGAAGTTGTTTACCCATGAAACAATCGACTGCTGGCCAGGAACACGACCAAAGGGGGGCAATATTCAAATGTCTACGGAATGCACGTTGCGACGATTGAGCGACTGCTTGAAAAAAATGCCTCAACAGCGAAAGCACATTCCAACTTCGTCCACTCCATGATGCTCACTGGGGCTCCTGAAAAATAAACAAAAAATAAATTACGCATGTTAAGAACCAAACTTTAAGCCCCACCCTCTCAAATAAGTCCATCCCTACCATCCTTGGAGTAACCATCGCTTTAGGGTGCCAAATTTAAATAAGCAAGTTGCTCTGCATACTTGACCATTTATAATTGTATAAACAGAGAAATTGCTACATTCATATATATATATATATATATATATATATATATATATATATATATTATCATCCACAGACAGATTGTTTCACTGTATTACAGCACATCAGTGTGGCTAGAGATCTGGTTGCCTCTAGCTAGGATCAAAAGCCTGTTGAATTGTGTCCATTGGAGATTCTACCCCTAAACCATTGGAGAACAGCAGTGATGAAGGTGAATTTATGAGTATTTATTTTTAGATAAACATGCAGTGACTGAGAGAACTCGATTCACTTTACCAAAGAGTCTTGCATTATTAGCAGTAATAGTCACTCTTTACAAACTCACACTTTGTCCCCAGAGAGCTCAACCGAAATAAATTTTCAGGAACATATATATTGTCATCCACTATAAACTTAACTAAACACCTAGGGTAGTACTTCTCACTATAACTTTCCCAAACTCCTAAGTGAATACTTCTCTCTATAATTTAACTAAACTCCCAGGGTAGTACTTCTCACTATAAATTTTCCAGACTCCTAAGAGAGTACTTCTCACTATAACTGAACTAAATTACTAGTGGAGCACTTCTCCCTATAACTTAGCTAAACTCCAAGGGGAGTACTTCTCACTATAATTTACTAAACTTCTTTGTGATTACTTATTTCTATACCTTACCCAAACTCCATATGTGTTCATTTTGGGTTTCAGTAAATGACCATCTTTTCATAATACCAAGATATTATATGCAGTATAAAATTTGAAAAGTGTGTTTTTTTTTTATTTAAATGCATATTCTATGTGTTGAGAAATGTGTTAGATAGATTCAAGTGGAATAATGGTTGAAGTAGGCAGAAATTTGTTGTCAGCTGATCCCCAATGAGTATTAATGTCTTGATACATTTGGTGTAAAAATAAAATAGACATTGTTTTAGCACTTATAGTCTTTCATAAACTGAATATATGTAAGTAAATATGTGGAAAAGATAAACAAGCTGGTATGTGTAAATATTTACAAAGAATACACCTTTTATTTACTATGTCATCTCACGATGTTAGTAATCATGGCTCTCTACAATTTCCCTTTCTTGTCATTTGTTGCTCTTAATAAATTGTGTCTTTTTATTTCTCCTAAACCCTGTTCTGCCAGCCATTTCCCCCAGCTCATTAGTTATGTCATGCACTGTTTTTCGCCTTCCCTCTTGACTTCAGTAGGCCTCATGAGTGTCAAATTTTCAAAGCCCTCTTTCCTCATTATGTGCCCTAGAAATCACAATTCTCTCTTTCTAGTTTGAAGAATAAGTGTCTTTTTTGTTTCTATTTTCTCTAAGACTTTATCATTGCTCACATATTCACTCCATGGTATTCTCAGCATCCTTCTGTAGAACCACAATTCTGTTGCTTCAAGCCTTTTCTTCATCTGTGAGGAGACAGTCCAGCATTCACTGCCATTAAGGCAAAGAGATATTACATTAAAAGAACAAAAAACCAGAAAGAAATACAAGAAAATCTTGGAGATAACAAGTGTTGTATTACAAACTGAAGAGCTACAAATAATACAGAAAGAGAATGAAAGCAAGAAAGAAGATATGAGAAATATGGTTTGAGAACGATGGCTTATAGGGTTGGAGGTGAGTAAAAGCAGAAGCACAAGTTATAAGAAAGGAGGAGAAAATCTGGTACTTGCTCCTGTTAATTCCTGTTTCCAATTCCATGCAGCTAATTCTTCTGCTTCTTTTTTCAAAAATTTTATAATTTAGAAAATAAATCATCTCCATTTTCAAATCAGAATGAAAAAACAAATAAATTCTAATCAATACCTAACTTTCTTTTAATATTATTTCTCACTGGCAGACAATTCCAATAACTGCGATATCATATGCACTCAGGCTAAAAACAGTAATACGTCATATGATATCCCTGATGTTATGGGGTTTGTAGAATAATATCTGTGTTGAGCTTATTGGGGAACGGAATGATTTTGATCATAAGAAAATAAAGTTAACTGTAAAAATGATAATTGTAAGTAATGAAAATTTCATTAAAGAGTACATGTTATTTTGTTAATGTTTCAATTTTGCATATATCTCTGTATAGTAGTAATCATAGTACAGTTCTCTTTGTCCTGAATAGCAACCGGCTTTGTATAGCCTCAATGTTCACCAGTTGTTCTCTATTTATAGTTGTCTATCTAATTTGCTTATGATTTTACACAATGATTATTTCCATCAACTTCAGAATAAGTAACTTTGTATATTTATAGTTATAGATGCAGAAATAAATAACTATCAACTAGTGCCAAAATCTAATCAAGTTACATTTCCAGGTTAAGCTGGCTAGATGTAACTGCAAGTTTTAGGCTAACAGTTTATTTTGTCACACTTCTCACTTCCGGCTGCAAGCTTTCCTGCCAACTTTAATCTTCAAAAACTTAAATGCAATGTTAATTGCTATCTACTGTTCTCCTAATTACACTTCCTGCTCATTATTAATGTTTCTCTTCCTAATTCTTCTGCACCCTGTAACCCCTTGAGTCTTAGTGGCTTTACTGCTTTGCATGGGGTAAAAACAATTAAAAACTCAAAGTAAACTCAAAGAGAACAAATTAGATTGCTAACAGAATCACAAACCATGGAGAAAATATAAAGAACAGGTTGATCAAAGATGGAAGCAGAATAAAGAAAGAACTGCTTGTTAGGCAGATCCAGACATTCCGCAATTAAGAAATCAATTTTTTTTAATCCTTCCCACCCACCAAGCAAAGTGGGAATACCACTAGTGAACAGCTACAGGGAATGAAAAACAAGAGAAAAGACTGAGTATAGAAAGGATTAAGGAAAGGACAAAAGATGAACAGGATTCAAGAAGATAGAAAATGGTGATTGACATTGAATTTAAATTTTGTTAATCATTTCACCCCAAGCAAGGTGGGAATGCCACTAGTATGCAGAGGGTTTACAGGTAGTGAAAGTGACAGAAAAGACCGAGTATAGGAAGGATTAAGGAAACGACAAAAGATGAATGGAATTCAAGAAGACATAAGATGGTGAATGATTTTGCATTTAAATTTTAGAAGATTCTAGTTATCTGGGAAACAAATGAAGAGAAGGGTGTTTCAAAAACAGGAATTGTGATAAAAGAAACTGTTGGAGTAGAAGTGGCAGTTCTATTCAGCAGTTGTAATAATAAACGGGTGGGACCTAAATGCCAATCTAGTGGCACACTTAAATTCATGTAGTTGGAGCACAAGGGGAAAAAAAGCTTGTCAGAGCAGTTGCCATGAAAATATTTGTAGAAAAGACAGAGGGAAGCCATGCCACATCTTTTGAGAAAGTGACTGAAATCAAGATGCCAAGTCAGGATCGATTACATTACAGAAATTTATACATTCATCATTTTCTGTTTGAATTTCTGTCATGAGGAATTATTATTATTTACATTATTGATATCTAATGTACCTATCTTCATTGTTATAACCACATCATAAAATGAACTTTTTATTTAATCTATGGAAATGAGTAAATTTTTCTCATTCTGCTGCCCATGTCTAGAGCTTGCAACCTTAAATCTGATGATTTTTTTTGCATACATGCTGCCAAAATGGCAGTAACAGGCAGGCAATTACAAATAAAAAAAAAACATAGGGTTAAGGTTTCATGTTCTGCCTTCAGGCCCATTCCTTGCATCAACAAGTGAGAGGTTTAAAGTGTTGCTTTATGAATATAATGGGACATACTTGTAAGAGTTCTAATCAATGTGCTCAGTAGTAAAGTCTCAGTAGAAATAAAACTAGCAATAACTGAAGCAGTGCTAAAAACAGAGCAAGATAATATAAACAGGTGGAGACTAATAAAAGAAAAATCCTGTGTCCTATAGTGTTTTCTTATTTCAGATTTTTGTATCTGTTATGATTTTCTTTGAACAAACTAGAAAATTCTTGACTGATCTGAAAGTCAGCTAAAAGATTATACAAGACTAGCCATTTTATAGAAAACTCCAAGATTGAATTGTTGCTAAAACTTGCCTCCAAAATCAAACTGAGGTTGAAGTTTGCAAGTAGAAAGAAATGCAACTATTTAGTGGGGACTTTTGTACTTTGAAATTATGGCTGTTAGCTTTTGGTCACCCAATTTGGACATTTCTTCTCTTGCCAATGAATTGTCTCTTTCATTCAAATTTTCTGTATGCAAATCCATAGTCTTAAAGCAATTTAAAGCACCAATATTATTTAAAAAATTATATAGAACTAATTAAATTGACTCCCCTGTTAATAAAAAATTAAATAAAATCAAAATGATACCAGTCCAGTGAAAAATTTAATGAAAATATATTTTATAATTTTTTTACTGGAAAGTGTCAGTTGAAAAAAAAACTGAAGCAGTGATATATTTTAAAGTATTTCAATATTATTTGAAAAAAAAAATAAAAAGCAGTTTTTTAAAGATTGTGGTAACAAATCCAAAATATAAATGTCAATTTGAATGTTTCTTTTATCCATTTAATATCCCATTAATTCATTACACGTAAAAAAATAAAATGTCATGGTATGATAATTTTTGCACTTTATTTTACTTCTTTGAAAGACCCTCCACTATTAAGAATGAAATTAATTATTAGTTTAAAAATAATCAAAGAGGTGGTGATAAACTTTAAGGTGACGACTGTGTTGTTATTAAAATGTCATAAAAATTAAAAGAAAAATTTTTAATTTAGTTTTCAAGGTTTTAAATTAGTTTAATGCATCAATATCATTTGAAAAAAAAACTAATTCATATAATTCTCTCTCTCCCTCTCTATCTCTCCCTCTCTCTCTCTTTCTCTCTATCTCCCCTCTCTCTCTCTCTTTCTCTCTCTCCCCTCTCTCTCTCCCTCTCTCTCTCTTTCTCTCTCCTCTCTCTTTCTCTCTCCTCTCTCTCCCTCTCTCTCTCCCCTCTCTCTTTCTCTCCCTCTCTTCTCCTCTCTCTCCCTTTCTCTCTCTCCCCTCCTCTTTCTCTCTCCCCTCTTTCTCTCCCCTCTCCCCCCCTCTCCTTTCTCTCTTTCTCTCTCCCCTCTCTTTCTATCCCCCTCTCTCTCCCTTTCTCTCTTTCTCTCTCTCCCCCTCTCCCCCTCTCTTTCTCTCTCCTCTCTCTCTCTCCTCTCTCTTTCTCTCTCCTCTCTCTCTCTCTCTCTGTACCATGTTCTTTCAAGACATGGATGTTCAAGGCTCTCCATCAATTTATTGTTTTGCTCTAAGTATTTCTTGCTTCTTTACTTCGATTTCTTGTCCTTGTTCTCTCATCCATTTGCTCAAACAGATCAAGTAGGTTATTTTCTGCTTTTACTTTGCTTCTCTTGCCTTTAATACACCTAGTGAGTATTAAATTCTCCAGACTTTCTTTCCTCATTATGAGTCTCAAAAATTTGGTTGTCTCTTTCTGATTATTCAAAAGATTTCTTTACTGATTTTAGTCTCTTTAAACAACTTTGTTTCATTTCTGATATATTTTGTCTGTAGTCTTTGTTGATAGAACCCCAATTCAAATAATTGCAAATGCATTTAAATGACAACTTAATATTTCCAAGTAAATTTCACATGATATTTAAGCATCCAGGCAGTGTTTTAATGGATATATCACTTGATGGCATATTTTTAGGTCAGATGTTCCAATCAAAATAGGCTATTTACTTTTGGAAACTGTTTTATCCGAAGATGGAAAGTATGAAACTGAAAACCAAAGGTGTATTGGAGAGTGAAAAATGCTTTCTAAAAACTAAACAAAATATTAAGAAACATAAATATTTCATTAGAACCAATGAAAAGAGTACCAGACTGTTATGCAATATTGCTCCTCCTCTATGTCAGTTAGTATAGGACAATCTCCTCAAAGATGGAGAAGAAACTTGAAACAACAGAAATATGATTCTACAGAAGGATGCTGAGAATACCATAGACCACTTCAAGGCAAAGAGGAATAGAAGGAAAAAAATTCATAACATACCTAGCGAGCTTGTGTAAATGGATGACAGAACAGGGTTTAATAGAGATAGCAAAAGACAGGAAGTTGTGGAGAGTCATGATAGTAAATGTCTTAAGGGACATGGCACATAGAAAAAGATGTTTTGTATGACTGCTAATGAAAAATGAACAAAGAGGCAAAAAATATGTTAAAAGTGCTTTTATACAAGGTCTCATCAAAAAGTATTGGGACTGGTGCTATAAAAAGAAAACTATAACATATATCAATTCAGCATTTAATCTCCTTTGAAGTAGTCCCTGTTTGTAGCCATATAATTTATCTAGCATCATTTCCATTATTGCAAGCATTCCAGGAGTTCCATATTTTGGGATAGTGAGCAGCTGCTTTGTTGCATTCTCTTAAAAAACTTTAACACCTTGAAATCTTATTCCTTTCAAGTGGGATTTGATTTTTGAAGAGGAAAATGTTGCAAGGGATTCTGGGAAAATACGGTGGTTGTCAGACCTGGGGAATGTTGTCTTGGCCAAAAACTGCTGCACAAGCCATGGTCCCTGATGGTATCTCTGTGGTGTGGTGAGATGACCACATTCTGCACACTTTCCTCCCAAGCACTGCTATAAACAACAGAAATGAGCAAGAATATTATAACTTAAATGAGAAAACAGGGGGTGTCTTTAATTGTTTGTTGTAAATTAAAGATAATTGACTTTTTCTTAAGATTTTTTCATCTTAACATTCAAAACATTTTCATTTCTAACAAAAAAAAGCAAAAAATAACGAATTATCTATTTGTATATCTCATTCTACTCATATCAGCAGATCTTTCAAATTGATTTCAGCTATCTATCTATTCCTTCCTTTCTGTTTATCTATCTATCTATCTATCTATTTATCTATCTATCTATCTATCAATAAATATATAATCAGCAATATATTTTAAAAGGTAATTAAATTTCAGTGTGCAACCAAGTTTTTAATTTGATGTTGAGTGGACAGATTTTAAAGTGAAATTGAACATGTTATTTTCTTTGTGTTAAATGTATGTGCATGTGTGTGTATATGAGTAATAGAGCATAGGAAAATAGAGGAACTATAAGTACTCATATAAGTACTCACTTGTATGCATATGAGAAAAAGAAATACTAATATACCAATCATCTATTGAGTGGATTTTTATACCCATGTTTAATTGCCTTGCCCAATTGGATTTCCATTGGTAAAATGATTGATTTTGCTTGAAAGGTGATTAAAAGCAAGAACTTCAAGAACAGTTGTGATAAATTGAAAAATATTGTATGTTAAATCATGATTTAATATATACTTCAATATAGAGCCTGCTGTGTGCTGACTGCATTTTGGTAATTTGAGTGCCTGCTGTGAGCACATCCACATAAACTCATTATTGAAAATACTTGCATATTATCTTTTATGGCACCAATCCCAAGAAATGACATAAAATAAATATAATAATGGAATGTCATACAGGTGTACACTTATATATGTATTATTTTTCTATTCAGGTATAAAAACTTTAGTAATTAAAAATCAGATATCAATTTTGAATGTTTTCTCAAAGCACTCATCTATTATATTGATCTCTTACTGCAACATATTCTTCAAGAGAAAATATAGCTTAAAAGGATTATTCACAGCTGCCGTCTTTTCTATATGCCATGTCCCTTGTCTTTTTTTAGCTCTTAATAAACATTATCTTTTTGTTATCTTTCCTAAACTTCCAACATCTGTTTACTCAATCTCCCTAGGAAGACTCCATGTTGTTTTCCTCCTGATCTTAATGTGTCCTGTAACAAATTAAGGGCAGATTATGACATAGTGTCAAATTTTCCAAGGCCTCTTAATTATGTGCCCTAGAAATAGTTGTATGAGTGTCCTTTTTGTTTCCATTTTCTCTATAAAACCAGTCAATGGTATTCTCAGTATCTTTTTGTAGAACCACAATTCTGTTGCTTCTGGTATTTTCTTCATCTGTGAAGAGAAATTTCCAGCATTCACTACCATATACAGTGCTGGGAAAAGGTAAATGAACTCCCAAGATAATATTTAAAATAATTATCTCTTTTTTCTAGATGATCAACAAATCTTAATTAAGGTATAATTAAATTTCATAATTCTTAATGAATATATACTTTAATTAAGGTAAAGAAAAACTTTCCTTCAATTTCAAAGATTTTTATCAAGTTGGAATAAAAATATTAATTCAAAATTAAAAAATTAAGAAAAAGTAAGTGAACCCTTACATCTATATATTCCGTGTTTTTGTTTTACATGGTTGCCAATGCAAATAATTTTTGGAGCATGTGTAAAATCAAAAAGACACATTTTCTTTTTTTGGTAAGCTGTGTAAATTGCAGTCAAAAAATATAAATCATTGTGTATGCAAAAGTGTGCAGTTAGAGACTAAATTTTAAAAAAAGTATGTACATGCAAACATCAAAAGAACTTCTTGAAGCTTTAAAATTTGCATAGCTGAAACTTATAATGATGGAGAAGGCTACAAAAACTATGAAAAAATTTTGGAGTGCACTTCTCCACCATGCAACAAATTATTTATAAATGAAAGACCTTTGGTATGATGGTATCACAATCAAAAAGTTGTTGTCTGTGAAAAATAGCAGCAAGAGCAAGTAGACATCTTGTTTGGCAAGACCAGGCAAATCCTGTCATGATCTTTGATGTTCTCCAATGCTCACTACCCAATGTTGGAATCAATGTGCATACATCTACAGTGTGACAAAATCTGAACAATGCCAATCTTCATGGCAGAATACCTAAAAAAAAGCCACTGCTGATGAAATATCACAAGCATACTCACCTCAACTATGCCAAAGGTCATATAAATAAGATAGAAACATTCTGGCAAATGTTTTATGGTCAGATGAGACCAAACTAGAGATTTTTGGAAGGAAAAATAGCTTCCTAATATGGTTTTTGAAGAGAATTTGATAGTGACTGCATTATGATTTGGGGTGTTTTGCTGCAGCTGGAACAGGGAAAATAGTACCTATTGATGATACAATGGACACTGCAAGATACCAAGCAATTTTAAATGAAAGTGTCTTTTCCTCAGTTCAAAAGTTGGGTTTAGGTCAAGGCTGGAACTTCCAATTGGACAATGATCTGAAGCATCAATGCAAATCCACAAAAGAATGGGTTCATAAAAAGAAATTTCAAATTTTTGGAATGGCCTACTCAAAGTCCTGATCTAAACCCAATTGAAAATCTGTGATTCAAGTGAAAGAAGGTAGTGTATGCAAGAAACATAGGTAAAATCAAGCAACTGTGGGAATTTTGCCAAGAAGAATGGTCAAAAATCGGCACACACTATTGCAAGAAACTTCTTAAAAATTATAAAAAAAAGATTTGTTGACATTGTAACCTCAAAAGAAGCAGTCACCAAATATTAAATGTAAGGGTTCACTTGTTTTTCACATTTTGAAAGTGGCTGTAATTGATTTAATAAGGGTTTTTTTCATGAATATATAGTTTAATTAAGTTTTGTTGATCATCTGGAAAAAAGAGATAACTTTTAAAAAATATTATCTTAGGGTTCACTTACTTTTGAACATCACTGTAGGTAGACTGATATTGCATAACAGTTCAGTACTCTTTGCTTTGCTTCTAATGAAATTTTTCTGTTTCTTAATACTTTGCTATGCTTTTGGAAGGCAACTTTGGTTATCCTAATGCAGCTTCAGATTTTAGTGTCATACTTTCCATCCTCTTTTCTTCTTAGATATTTAAAGTGTTGTTCTAGTTTGATTTGCCTCATGGTATTTAATATTAATTTTCCTCATTTGAGATGCATCCCAATTTTCATAAAAACATAAAAATAAATGTAAGCGACAAAGAAATAGAAGCAAGAATATGTTGTTAGAGATTGCCAGACTGGCACGTCAATCAGCCATTGACACATTGCATATTTTGTTTTTGCCTCCACTCTGATTGGAGATTCAACCTCATAAATTCAACCAATCAAATAGAATCTTCAAGTGGATTAACTCTGGTGGATTAAAAGCTTATCTAATGACAAGCGAGGAAATAGGGAAGGAATTAATCCACAGATAGTTTGCAAAAATTCACAAACACATCTTTAAATCAGCTAAAATAATAAATTCTCTTGACTCAGTGCTTGAAACTCATTTACTGCCTGCAATCAACAGCAAATTCCCTTGGCTAGAAATTATTAAGAAATTCTTGGATAGTTGAATGATTCTACTCTCTCTACTATTGTGGTTTTACCTCCTCCTTCTATTTGGTTGTGGGCCAGGGTGAATATATAGTTGGCAGTTGAGTGGCATCATAAATATACAGTTTGGTGAATCAAGTCAAAATCCTTGAGAGAGACACAGTGGGAAACTGGTGTTAGTGTTCTTCTTCTTCCACATGCCTTGCCTCTTCAGGACGTGGGCAGTCATATTCTTCTACAGCTTCCTGTTCTTTGTAGCTCTTGTCATTTTGCTATCTCTCCTTAACCCTGTTCTGCCAAACATTTACACAAGCTTGTTAGCTAAGTTACTCACTGCTTTCCTTTGTCCCTCTTGCCGTCCCGTGAGAGTCAAATAATCCAAGCTCTCTTTCTTCATTATGTGCCCTAGAAATTTCAATTTTCTTTCTAGTTCAAAGAATAAGCATCCTTTTTGTTTCTCTAAGACTTTCTTATTGCTCACATGGTAAACTGACTGGAGGCATTGGTGGAATAATGGATAGCTTCTTGGACTGAGGCATCAAAGAGCTGAGTTCAAATTCCAGTTGAATCCATTACATTCGCTTACATGCTTATACCCTCCACCTATGGGTCAATAGCAAGACACACTGGGTTCTATAAATTTAGATGGCAACTGATCTAGGAAGACAACTCTAAATTCAAAACCTGCGGAGGGTCGTTTGGGGACCTTGTGACTCATAGTGAACACGGTCTCTGTATTCGGCCTTTCAAAAAATGTGGTCGGTTCAGCACAAATTGTTCACCACTATAATCAAAACTAAAATAAAAGGCATG
Organism: Acanthosepion pharaonis; assembly: GCA_903632075.3. NCBI lineage: Eukaryota > Metazoa > Mollusca > Cephalopoda > Sepiida > Sepiidae > Acanthosepion > Acanthosepion pharaonis. Next base: position 959,887 of record CAHIKZ030005410.1, read on the forward strand.
GCACATAACTAACTGACTGAAACTGACTGGGAGTTTACTTGACACCTTTCCAGAGAGTGAATATTAGGCATTTTTCATTTGAAGAATCTGAAACAGGGACAAAAAGAAAGGTGCTAATGGCGACCTATCCCCCCCACCACCACCATTACTGGACAAGGTTTCTGGCTTGGTCATAAAAAGTGAATTCCATCTATTCCATCTCGTCATTAGCATCATCCAAAGTCTTATTTCATCATATTCAGTCAAGACCACACCAGAACCTCACGTGTTAATTTTTGAACCGATTAAGTCTCTTACTGATTTTCTTCACCTTTTATCTTGTGATGTTTTCTGCAGTAATTTATATTTTTATTTTCTCTTTTCTTTTAATTTTTGTCTAGACAAGCGTAGATTATGTTCTCATTGGTGTCATTACTTCAACTAAAAAAAGAAAGAAAAATTAAAAATAAGACAATATAAAAGAATAACATACATTGTTTGAGAAAAGATTGGGAATCATTGAAATTAGAAAATTAAAATTCTGTCAAATTTGGAAAGGTATGAATCAAACTCTTATCCCCCCAGCTATGGTTTAAATAGTAGGACATCCTACGTTCTCTAGCCTTGGGTGGCAATTAGATTACCACAGAAAGAAATGGCAGCCTACTGAGGGAATATCTTCTGTCATGAATCAAGGGGACATGATTGCCAATGCGTGTATCTAAGCTTAACTGACTGAAATTGGAACTATATAATTTCAGCTGTCACTTTCTGTTTCTGGTTATAATATACATTTTGTTTACATTTTCCTGAAGGTTTCTCTGTTGCTTACACACACTATCCACGATATTCTCAGCATCCTTCTGTAGAACCACATTTCTGTTGCCTTCAGTTTTCTTTTAATCTGTGTGGAGATCGCCCAGGAGTATATTTAAAATGACATCATTTTGACAGCATGTGTAAAGTTGTATGTAATTAAATAAAAATCATATTCCATCTAATGATGTTAAAAAAGGCAGTCCCCTAAAAGTGTAAATATTTCACCTTCATGTGTATGATAGCATTCATAAGGAATCCTTGATCATTCCTGCAACTATTGCAAAAGAGTTAGGAAGAGAGTGAATGCATTTTAAAGTACAGGAAGCAGTAAAAAGAGAAAGAAATTAACCCTAACCAAATTTCATGATATGCAGATCAAGTTTAAAATAAAAAGCTTTCTTCATCTATTTCACGTTAATTAACCACACCCTTTAGCAATAAACTTTTAGAATTTATCCCTCTACTCTATCATGGAATATGAGCAGCCCAGATCAGGCTTATATGTCTTATCTTAATAGTTATTGTTTATAGTTGTTCAGAGATTCATGTGTCTGTGTTTTAATTATTAAAAGGCTGACATTTTCAACAAATTTTATCTGAATTGGACTGATGTTTTTAATGATCTTCTAGCTCCAGAGTAAAACAGAAAATAAACTTCTTTTGAGGCCTTCATTTCACAAATCCTATAGGTTGAAATAGCGTGCGACTTGATTGAATACTACATTCCACTCTTTCACTTTTGAAATAACTAAATGCAACCACCACTTCTACTCCAACAGCTTCTTTTCTCACACTTCCCAACTGTGGAACTTCTTTCCATTTACTTGCTTCCCTGATAACTAAAATCTTCAAAAATGCAGCATCAATTGCCATCTTTGTCTTCTTGAATTCCCTTCTTGTTTTGTCCTTACCTCAATCCTCCCTATTCTCAGTTTTTTTCTTTCAATTTCACTCCCTGTAACCCCCAGCACGCTAGTGGCATTCCTGCCTGGCTTGGGGTGAAATGATTAAAAAAAAAGTTAAGCAATGAAGACTACTTATGCAAATGAAGAACCAGCTTTGAAAAACATCAACTAGAGAAGAGATTTGGATAACAGATATATTTTTCTGGTCTTTGTAACTGTCTAATTCTGCAAATGGTCACTTGTATTTTTCATGATTGTTATCAGCTTTAAAATTTCAACATCAGGAAAATCTTTCAAAAATCTTCTAGACGAAGATGAAAAAGGAGAGCTTGAAGAATATGATACACTCAGGACATGTTGAAAGTAAAATGGGAAGTAGCAAAAGTGTGTAATTTACCTAATGAACTTGTGTACATGGATGGCAGACAAGGGACTAGGAGACAAATATTATTTATATTCACAAATGAAAGGAAGTTGTGGATAGCCATGATTGAGTATTTCAGCAAAGGAAATCAGTGCTGATAACCATTCACAGGATGAAAGAATTGGATGGACTAAAAGATACACACAGAAATGAATAAATACAAAATCTCAGAATCTAATTCAAATTTTTTATATTCCTTAATTGAACTTTAATGAACATAAGATTGTTAGCAAAAGGCACAGCCCAACATCTAAATTACAGATTGGAGATACCGAAATTGAACAAGTGCAACAAGTTAGATATATCTGGGAAGCATATTAACAGAATACAGAAAGTGTGATACAGAAATAATGGAATAACAAAAGATGCCTTCCAAAAGCTGAGCAAAGTATTAAGAAATAGATAAATATCATTAGAAACAAAGAGTACTGAACTGTTATGTAAAATCAATCCTCCTATATGGCAGTGAATGATGGACAATCTCCTCAAAGATGAAGAGACCTGAAGCAACAGAAATGTGGTTCTATAGAATAATGCTGAGAATACCATGGACCAATCATGTGGACTACAACAAAGTTCTAGAAACAATGGCAACAAAAAGAACACTTATATCTAACATCAGGAAGAGATGGTTGAAATTTCTGGGGCACATAATGAGGAAAGAAGATTTGGAAAATTTGATGCTCACAGGACAGATTAAAGGTAAGAGTGCCAAAAGAAAAACAACACACAACTTACCTGGCAAACTTGAGCGAATAGAGGGTAGAGCAGGTTTTGGGAGAGGATAATCAGATCAACAATCCACAGGTGAAGTTTAGAGAGTGTAACATCCCAAAAGTTGTGATAACAGCAACACTGATGGTGGACTAATTTGTATGTAAATAATGATAATCCCTTATTTGAGAAATTCAGAGAGCATTCTTGTCTTATTCTTACACATTAGCTGCACTAATTGAGGGAATCCTGTATATAAAAAAGCTCTTGTTTTAGTTTTAATTTTAAGTAAATAAATTATATTTAATATTTCCAATAAGCAAATATCTTATTCATAAAAGCAATTAAAAACTTTGCTAATTAAATAATGTCATAGTTTTATATTTCATTTTTTTTATTTTTTATTCTATGATACAGAGGTGATTTTCAGTAAATGGTGTTTCTGTTTGACAAAAACAAATTGATGATTTAAATTCTCCAAGGACTCCTGCTTTTAACTAATATAAATATGAAGAGCCTTAATTTTAATTTCTCAAAATTTCATAAAATTAAGTAATAGGGGGTAACTGATGTAAAAAAATATATATATATTTTTAGCAAGATTTTTGAAATTTCTTTTTAGGAAATCTTGGCAAAAATATTTTTTTGAAATAATAAAAAAATACTTTGGTCTTTCCTCTTAATAATAACATAAACCTTTTGGTGATACAACTTTGTTTTTCTCATTTTTTTTTTTTTTTTGGACCATTTAACATCAGGGTATGCTCAATTTTAGAAATTTTTTGGAGGTACCTACTTTTATTAAACAAATTGTTAAAAGTGATTGGATTAAGTCAAATATCTGGCCAGAGATACCATAACCCTTGAGCTTGTGAAGAAAGTCAGCAAGCCAAACCCTTTCAAACATGTTTGAGATATATTAAGCCACAGCCTGAGCCTCTCTCCATTCTTATCCAAAGTTTGATAGACAAATGCAATAATAGCCAAAAACATTATTGGCACTTTACCTAGAGAAATGAAAGCCATATTGTTTATTTGAAAGAAGGCCATGTTAAGTGAAATGCTTAACCAATTCAGAGTTGATTAGAGACTCGAGAGCTTTGCCAAAAATGAGATAAAAGAGAAATAGCATGATAATTCAATAGATCAGATGGTTCGACAGAGTTCTTAAAGACAAGAACTACAGAAGGGGATTTCCAACAAGCAAGAAAGCAAGAGGCAGCAAGGTATTTATCAGATGTTTCACCCGAGTTCTTAAAGACAGGAACTACAGAAGAGGATTTCCAACAAGTTGGAAAGCAAGAGGCAGCAAGGTATTTATCAGATGGTTCACCCGAGTTCTTAAAGACAGGAACTACAGAAGAGACTACAGAAGACAATGTGCTCTCCAGTAGGCTTCAAACCTGCACCCCTGTTTGTAGAAGAGACCACTATATGATCCAGCATGCTTTAGATCAATCAGCTGCAGAGAGCATCACAGCCAAGTATGATTTCAATTATAATTTTGAAGAATGCACATCTACCTGTTCAGGTCTTCTTTTCTAAAAAGTGTGGTTGCTTCTGCACAACTAAAGCCTTCAACAGAGTGAAACAACTTTTCTAGCAGTAAACCTTGAGTTGAATAGAAACTGTAGCACTTTTCCAAAAATGAGATAAAAGAGAAATAGCATGATAATTCAAGAGATCAGAAGGTTCAACAGAGTTCTTAAAGACAAAAACTACAGAAGAGGATTTCCAACAAGCTGAAAAGCAAGAAGCAGCAAGGCATTTATCAGATATTGTAGAGTTTAGAAAGAACAAAAGCCAATTCAAGAGCACATATTCTTTAGACAATTGTAGGTTATGATAGTGGTGGTGTTGGTGGTGGTGATGTATTACCATTAACTTTAAGACAATTATTTTTTTAAATTTTGTGTTATATAACATGGATTTTTATTTCATCTTTTGCAGATATTCTCTTCATTGTTAAACTAACAAACTTTCTACATGGACTGCTTTTGTCTATGTAAGAACTTTATTTGTCACAAACACATACTAACTTCATCATGGATGGAACTGTGAGCAACATTTATATTAACTTTTCTAAAGTTTTTTCCATGTTTTAAGATTTGCATTTTTCAAATAATCTTCAAAATAAATTTTGTTTCATCCTTTTTATTGTATTTTTACTCTTTTTCTCTTGAGCAATACTCTTGTTCATCACTTGTTTATTAAATGTGATGACTGATTTTATTCTTTTCATTATTGTCCTCTCCTTTAAATATTTAATGTTTTAGGATCACAACCATAATTTTTATTCATGATGTTTACTAATCTAGCAGAGAATTAAAACCTCTACAATATATCTTTATTTTTTTTCCAAATATATAATGCCAGTTATGACATCTAGGCATAAAACATAGAAATTAATAAAGTTGCTTGAAAACATGTTTTAAAATAAACAAAACTTAATAGAAAGACCAATGCTAAGGATAACACTAAGTGACAGAAAGAGGTCAACTTGGATTATGGGACAGAGATATGATAGAAGCAATCAACCAACAAATATGGAAGTAGGTGAGACACATTGCAAGAAAAAATGTAACAGATAAGCAGAAACCAGTACATGCAAAAAACCCAGGTAATATTGAGTAATTGTGGGAGTTTTACCAAAAAGAATGGTTGAAAATTGACTCTTACTACTGCCAGAAATTATAGAAAAAGGCTGGTTGATGTCATGACAACAAAAGGAGGCGCCATCAAATGTTAAATGTAAGGGTTCACTTTTGCATATTTTAAGTTTTAATTAATATTTTTATTCCAACTTGATAAAAAATTTTTGAAAGTGGCTGTAATTGATTTAATAAAGGTTTTTGTTAATGAATATATAGTTTAATTCAGGTAGGTTTGTCTGGCTCTCTAGGTTTCACTAGGTCTGTTCTACTTAATGTATTGAACACTTTATTTAGTTATTTTGCTTACTTGTATCGATTTTTTTTCTTTGGACTTTGGACTTGGATGCTAGACGATTATTTTCGGCTGACGTACATGTCCTTTGTTCTTTCTTTTTTAATACTTTTTATTCCCTTTGGTATTGGTTTGATTATTTGCAAATCAAGACACCGAAGGTTTGCCAGACAAGTATAATTTCTTATACTTATAACATTATTACTAGTATATATATATATATATATATATATATATATATATATATATATATGGATAGATAGATAGATAGATAGATAGAGAGGAGAGAGATAGTGAGATTGAGTAGTATAGATAGGAATCCAACAGATTAATACCATAACTAGAGAATAAAATCTGGAATAATTATAGAATTTTACCTTAGAGCCCTTAGGATATGTAGCCCTGAATACATTAGTGAAGAAGAGGATTATATTGAGAACACATTTAAACTTCTACCTGTAAAAAACAAAAAACAAACAAGCTTACAAAGTCCATAAAACCAAAAGCAACAAATACTTCCAATAAAAATTATAAAAATTCATAATCCTGCCCTCTAACACTTCAATTAAACTCCCAAATAAAAATTGTTACTACAGTCTCAAAACTATTGGAGATATAATCAGGATGAAAAATAAAATAAAAAGCAACTCAAATACTGGAGTTTATCAAATCCATTGTCTACAGTGCGATAACATATACAGTGAGGAGACTTCTCGTGATCTAAAGACCCACATTCAGGAACACAAAAGAGATTTGCATTTAGATAAACATTCAAATTCGCTTGTCTTACACTGCAATAACATAGGACATAACTTTGATTTCACCAATCCCAGCCTTATCAAAAAAGAACAGAAGAACATAACTCTTAAAAGAGAAAATATTATGAAAATATATTTATAGTAACGTTACCAACTATTAACACACGTTTGAAAAAACTACATTTCATCACCATTCTTCTACAGATCCATTATTCATGAATCTAACTTCTCTCTTCTGAGTACATAAAAATCAATATATATACAAAATACACAAGAGATATAATTTAATGAAAAATCTAACCAATCAAATTTTTTCCAAAACATCCTGCAATGTCTCAATAACTTTTACATGCTTTAGAATCCAGAATGTTTTCTTTCACATACAGTATAACCCAGATATAAGAGAGTTGTCGGGACCAGAGAAGAAGTCTCTTATATCCGGGTTTCTCTTATATCCGGGTTTGGTCTATTTTGTTTAGGTAAGTATGGCTTTAATTTGGGACCAGAGAAAATCTCTCTTATATCCGGTTTTCTCTTATATCCGGGTTACACTGTATTTGAATATAATCTCTTACTTCATTATACATGACACTTATCTGAACAATAAAATATAGCCAATCACAACATACAATTAATCTGCATCTCTTTACTTTTTATCATTTTTTCTCATTTCTATCTTGTTCTCTGACAAAGCTTTAATAAAGTGAAACATGTTAGATTAAGATCTGTTTTCCTACTTCTTCTTTATCGTATCATATACAGGCGTCCATAAAGTTCGTGTGTACTTTAAAAAATTTATAACTTTATTTGTATTTTGTATTTGTATTATTTGTAGAAATAATTTGTAAAAAAGGATTAGAAAGAAGTAAATCTATATGTTTTAAGGTTTTATTGAAATTTTATTTAAGTTTCCACATGTCCTCCATCATTAGCAATACAAAGGGTAATATGATTTTGCAGTTCATGAAAAACATTTGCCAACTGATTTACAGTAATGCATACACAATTGTTTTCACATGTCCCCATAAAAAATCTAATGGAGTCAAATCTGGCAATCGTGGAGGCCAATAAAATGGTCCACCCCTTCCGATCCATCTGTTAGAAAATTCCTGATTTAGAAACTCTCAAAAACATAGAGAAAAGTGACAAGGAGCTCCATCTTGTTGAAACACTGGATTATAACATTTTTTTACAGATTATTTCTATCATAAATACAAATAAAGTTATAAATTTTTAAAGTGCACATGGACTTTATGGACAATTTGTATATATATATATATATATATATATATATATATATATATATATATATATATATATAATAATAATAATAATAATAATAATAATATTTATATAATAATAATAATATATATATATATATATATATATATATATATATATATATATATAGATAGAGAGAGAGAGAGAGAGAGAGAGAGAGAGAGAAAGGAAATAGATATTAAAACCATTATCTTCTCCTCCTGTCCATAGAGTAAATATTGAAAATTGTGATTAGAAATTTCAGATAAATGAGTCTTGGACGTTGTTTAAATCACCATTCCCACACATACATTTTGGATAAATATGAGTTTACTTCAGATATAATCTGTACTCTCTCTCTCTCTCTCTCTCTCTCTCATATATATATATATATATATATATATATATATATATATATATATGCATAGGTCTGATGAATTACGTTTATTTACGATTCCAATGGAATAAATTATGACCATGGAATATTAGTGTTTAAGCTTTTTATTATATCCTTATCTGTCCTGGACATTGAGTTCTACCTGGATTCTATCCTCTTGAATTTTTTATTCAAAAAATATATATGTATGTGTATGCATGTATGTATATATATTTATATATTTTGCATATGTATGTGTATATTTCATAATATTATCTATCTATATATATATATATATATATATATATATATATATATATATATATACATACATATATAGTAAATGTTAAGAACACTATAAAACTTGTAAAATTATCATGATTAAAAGTGATCTCCAGGTGATATTTACAAGTGATTGTTTGTTGTACACTGAAACCCCAAATCATTATATCCACCCTGCTTAATATATTGTTTGCCCTCCATATGTTGATAAAACAACTTTTGCATGATTTGGCTTGAACTCAACAGGACCTCTAAAGTTTTGCTTGAATGTATAAAGTCATTTTATAACATCAATTTCTTTAAATGCTTCAAGGTATATGGTGAAGGTTCTACAGAGGAAACAAGTTCTCATTGGAAGTTTGGAGCAAGGACAATACAATGAAGTCTTCTTCATATTCTTTAATCCATTCTTATAAAACAGGGAAGTATGGCATAGCTCATTGTCTTGCAGAAAGATGTCACTGCCTTTGTAGAAGACTGTTGCCATGAATACATTTAAGTGATTGACTTTTTTTATGGCTTATCAACTTTAAGCAGGTTATTTAAATCCATAAAATATTTTCATATTGTAAAAATATTTTGGGAATAATAATGATTTACTGATACAAGTCCTACTAATTATTCCATAGCTAGGGGGAAAAGAGGATTCATATCTTTTCCAAGGGTATTTGAGAGTGAGGTGAAAAATGCCTGTAATTAGGACTTGGTTCTTCGATTATCCATTACAACATCTGGACATCCAACCTTGCAGCATAGTGTTTGAATGCGATATGGCTGTAAACCACTATGAATAAGAGATTTAATGATGTCAAAGTTAGTGGTGTGTGACAAAGTATATTCCACATGAATGATTTTTCCTAACAGATTATATCTTAAACATTACACTTCTACAGATTTGTTGTTTTTCCATAGTGCATAATTTGACATTCAACTTATTACAGCAAAGAATTAAAGTTACTTCAAATAACAAAATAGAGGAAGTTGTGGAGTGTCATAACTGGGCACAACCTCAAGTGATGCAGGTGGTATTTGAGTGCTTTATATACTAATGTGTGACAGGATTATTTTAATTTTTCATTTAGATTTTTTTCTAATAATTTCTGGTCAGGTTTTTTGTTCATCCTTTGCCATATGATGACATTCATAATTTTAAACGACAGAAGCCTGTAAAGAAAAAAAAGAAAACATTCAATATTTTGAGGCTTTTTTCTTTAAGAAGAAAAAAAAAACCTTAAAATGTTGAATGTTTTTCAGTTGTTCTTATATGAAAAAAAATGTGAAGGAAAACTTATGAAATATATTTAATATATACTCAAATAGAGTTTGAGTTTTTATGATCAGTTTTTGATACAAAATAAAAAGGTTCAAAATCATGCATTTCTGGTAACCGGTTGCACTATACACAAGTAAATGTTTTTGGAGGGATTAAAATTCATGCCATAATATTCAGAGGTCACACTGTACAGGAGTATATATGGTACACACACATTTCTTATGAAAATTTTCATCTAATGAGTACAAATTAACTGATACCAAATATTCTGCTCCACTTTTCTTTTTTTTTATTTTAAACTTTTGGCAGCATTAATCTCTTGTTTAAACAAACATTCTAACAACTTGGCTGGTCTGAAACACAGCTATAAAATAAATACTAAATTAACAATTTGAGAAAAAGTTTTAATGTTTTGATTCCCTAGAATCAAAATACTGTTAAAATCTGACCTGAAACTAATGCCAGGCATCAAGTTTCTATTTTGGTAATGGTCTGAATTCTTTTATAGATGATTCTTCTTCTGGATGGCAATGATTTCTTACAACAGAAGTTATCTATGATTCTTGTAAGACCAATTGGCCCATTGGACAAAAGTGTTAGTTGATGTAATCCAATAAGTGGCTTGACACAAAGAATTGTAAGTTCAATACCTGGACAAAGCAAAGGTGAACAAAAGTTTGGAGATTTGAGTTACTAAAGGGAATTAACTGATACTGCATATTCAAAAAAGTCATGGCATGTGGAATTAGAACAATCTACGCCGTGGACTAAATAAAGGGTTTGGTTTGAAATTCCAACATATATCACAGATGAAGCTCAGAAGGTCATACAATGGTCGCAATGTTGTGAATATGGCAATAAAGATGATGACAACAGTCAGAAAACAATGCAAATAGTGCAATTTTTTGAATAATGACATTTTTCTAAATTATTCCTTTGCAGAAAGTTAGAAAATATTTCAAATTTTTTTAATTAGATGCTATGTGAGAGCTATTTGCATATCAAGTTATCGAGGCTGCTTTAGAATGAACAAAAAACTAAGTTCTTGTACTTGTAAAATCTACAATTTTATATTGTTATCAATAAACACTTTACTTTATCTCCCACTTGCACAAATGAAATAAAGGAAGCTATCAACGTTTAATGGGCATTGCCCTTCTTTTTGGATCATGCCAATAAAAGTCGTGATTGAATTGTATTATTCATATAAAAAGCCAAGTCCTAAGGGAAAGCATAATTTAGGATGGCATCAAAATAATTTCCCTGGAATTGTTCCAGAAGAAAGAAAAATGCACTGATTTTCTGCAAGGCATTTTCCATATTTCTGGAAAGCAATCAGGTTTATGAAATAGCTTGATCTCAGATTTAACAACTGGCAATAATCAAATAAGATTAGAGGAATGATCAGATTTCTGCATTAACAAGATGAGTTATCAATGGACTCTTGAGAAATATGCTAAAGAAACTGACCAAAGGTTTCTCTTGCAAGGAAATGGCAAACAGTATTTTGATCAGGTTTAAAGACTTTGTTCTTGAATCCATGTGAAATTTTAGTTTGCATCATTTTTTTTTCCTTTCATTTTTTCTTTTCTAGATTTTTTCCTTTAAAATTTTTTCATTCTCTTTGCCTTTTTTTTTTCTTCAGAATCCTTTCATATCTTCTTTGATTTCATTCATTCAATCTCTCAATATTTCATTCATTTTTGTTTTCTTGCAAGTTCCACCCTGTACAAGGCCTGGGGGCCACTTGAGGTAGAGGGTTATGTTAAGGGGTAGTTTATATGGACAGGAGGAGAAGATAATGGTTTTTAATATCTATTTCCTTTTATATTTCTTTTTCTCATCTCTCCTTTTCTACCTCTTTTATTTATGCTATTTCTTTCTTTTTTTTCATCTCTCCTTTTCTACCTCTTTTATTTATGCTATTTCTTTCTTTTTTTTCATCTCTCCTTTTCTACCTCTTTTATTTATGCTATTTCTTTCTTTTTTCTCATCTCTCCTTTTCTACCTCTTTTATTTATACTATTTCTTTCTTTTTTTTTATCTCTCCTTTTCTACTTCTTTTATTTATACTATTTCTTTCTTTCTTTTCTTACTTTTCATTTTTCTATGAATTCATTTTTTGCTTATCTCCCACCAGAATATAGAAAGAATTTTTCATATGCGTAAAATCCAAATGCATCAAATTATTGAAGGATGCCTTTCAAAAGCTAAACAAAGTACTAAGAAACAGGAAAATTTTGATAGAAACAAAGTAAAGAGTGCGGAATTGCTAAGTGATATCAATCCTCTTATATGGCAGTGAATGCTGGACAATCTCAACGCAGATGAAGAGGAAACTGGAGATGGCAGAAATGTGGTTCTACAGAAGGATAATGAGAATTCCATGGATAGAGTAAGAAAGCAACAAGAAAATTGTACAAAAGAACACTTATACCCAGAGTATAGATGCATGGTGGAGTAATGGTTACCATCTCAATGGGCTGAGTTCAAATTCCAGCCAAGTTCATTACTTCTACTTATGTGCTAATACTTTTGAGAAAGATATGAATCCATCTCTTCTTGCCTCCTGTCAGCTATGTGCAAATAGGACAGATTAGGTTCTATAGCTCTGGAGGGAAACTAGTCTAGGAGAAGAAAAATTCTGAATTCAAACCAGCCTGAAGAGGGTTGGGCTCTGTCAGACATTCTTGTCCAAGACGCACCACTTCTACTATGGCTGCAATACATGCAGTGCCTCCATGACATTAATAGCTTACAGGACACTTGTGATCATGATTGCTACTCAAAATCAGAAAGAGATAGCTCTAATTTCAAGAATACATAATGAAGAAGGAGGGATAGGAGAACTTGATCCTCACAGGGCATATCAAAAGCAGGATGGATAGGGGAAGGCAGCAGGCCACAAACCTGACAAACTTGAATAAATGGATAGCAGAACAGGAGGTGGGAGGCTGGGCAAAGGGAGAAACACTACTAAGATCTGTGAGGGATAGGAAGTTAAGGTGAGCCATAGTCCCCTCTGAAAGGACACAGCACATAGAAGATGAAGTTCTTTTTGGAATAATCCACCATTGTACCATTTGAAATCATTTGCGGATAGAAGTCAATATAACTCTTGAACATTGGCCACATTTATAATACTTTAATCATTTTAATATGCTTTGACATTTAAAATTTCTGTTTGGATTTTTTTGATTTCTACATTTTGGACATTGTGCCCTCTGACCTTCTTCAAGAATATGTCAAAGAAGTTAACCTTCAGAGGATTTTGAACTGAACCCTACATTTAATCTACAGGGCTAGCTTGTTCTCATCCCTTTTTTTGTTCTTTTCTCTATTCTTCAACATTTCTTCAAATACTGTTCCTCTCTTTCAGGTCAGATGACACAACAACTGAAACATTCAGATGATAACCGCAAAGATGATGATATTAGTCTGAATGTAAATGATGCAAATGACCTTTAAAATATTTAAACAAATTAAAATTACACGACAATGCTTTTTTCAAAAAATTCTTGCTTTTGATACAAACTGCCTTGAAAAAAAGCACTTCATAAATCAACACTATTTGACTATTTATAGCAGTTTTTGCCAAGTTTATAAAAAAAATATATTTAAAGTGTTTTTGATAATGCCCTGTCTCTTCAGTACGTTGGTGGTCATGGCTCTCCACAGATTCCTTTTCTTTATAATCTATGAATTGCCATGCATTTTTGGAAAAGGTAATAGATAGGTTTCCCATTGCCTTCTCCACAGATTGATGGAGCTTTAAAGAAGTAATTAAATTAATTATTTGATGAATTATTAAAGTAATATTACATTTTATTGCTCATCAAAATTTGTTTAAAAAATTGAAATATCTTTATTATATTTAATCAAGAAAATGCACATGGAAAGAAAGTCCAGTGGATTTTTTTTACTTATGCAGAAGCTACATATCAAAGCTTGTGCAAGTAATTTCTAATACTTGAATATTTTAAGTATATCCTCTGTATACCATGTCTCCTGCAGTATATATAACATTGACTATTTTCAACCCAATTCTTGATTGCTATATAAATTTTCCCTTAGATCATTGAGTTGACCATAGACCATAATTTTTCAGCATGAATTCTGTGGCATCAAACTTTGCAGATCATTTTTGGTATTTTTATGATCATTCAAAGAATCCTCTCTATAAACAATAAAAATCTTTAATTTTCTGCATTTGAGACAAATTATATCTTTCTTTAAATACACAAGATGTCAAAAATGTCCCTTATTTTCTTCCATCTTCAAGGTTAGAATTTATAAACAAGAATATGACAGTATTTGACAAATGTTTGAAAAAATATGCATACTGATCTGACAGCTGTCAAAACAGAATCAAAAAGAATTTTTTTAATGAAATTAATTAAAACTAAATCTTTCCCATGTAATCTAAATCATTCGCATATAATCTACAAAGAGACACAAGACAAGGCTTTTGGATAATCTAATAAACAGAAAGAAAATCTTTTACCATTCTATAGAAGCCACTATGACAGAAAAGCAAATCTGAAATCAAAATCTAAGAATTGGATATTTCATTAAAGGCCAGAATTGGTTCAAAATAATGTTTGGAATAGTATGATTGTTATATAAGAATTGTTTTATTACTTAAATGTTATTTTTACTAGATACCTATATTTGTGTAGATGTTCTATTTATTTATTAAACAGCATATTTATTTATTTTCATCTACTGACTCAATATATGAGAAATCTTTTAAAGAAAAATAATTTTTTTTTTCAACAGGATTTGAATTTACATGCCACATGACACGAAAAACTGTTGGATCAACTGATGGTTTCTCCTACCAAGGGTTGCGTTCAGGTTAAAATCATTGCTGGAGAACATGTTTTTTTAATAAGATTTCTTGAATATTCAGGCGGGTAGGTGAAAATAAATAAATATACTGTTTAATGAATAAATGGAGCATCTACTGAAATATCGGTATCCACTAATAATAGTGTTTAAGTAATCAAATCTGTTGAAAAAAATAAATAAATAAAATTCCCTGACTTCTTTATAAGAATCATTGCATAAAGTGATTGAATCTATTTTATTTGTCAGTGATCCTTCCTTTTTTAATTCTTTTGTCTCATCTTCTGAATTCCTTCTCCTTTATGGCACTTTCTCCTTCTTCATTTCGTTTATTATTGTTTTGAATTTTTCTTTTTTTTATTTTCATTTTTCTATTAGTGTTCGTCTTTTACTTTTAATCTCAAAATCTGTTTTTAAACTTTCCCCTCTTCCCTGTTCTTTCTTTAATCTTTCTTTTCTCTCTTTTTCACCATTTCATCCATTATTTTCACCTCCTTCTTGTTTTTCCTTCTCCTTTCTTTTCTCTCTCTCTTTCACCATTTCTTCCATTATTTTCACCTCCTTCTTGTTTTTCCTTCTTCTCCTTTCTTTTCCCTCTCTTTCATCATTTCTTCTATTATTTTCTTCTCTTTCTTTTTTCTTCTTCTCCTTTCTTTTCTATCTCAATATTTCTTCTATTACATTCACCTCCTTGTTTTTTTATCTTCTCCTTTCTTTTCTCTCTCTCTTTCACCATTTCTTCTTTTACTTTCACCTCACCACATCTTGTTTTTCCTTCTTCTTCTTTCTTTTCTCTTTCATCATTTATTCTATTAGCTTCTCCTTTTTTTTTTCTTTTTCACTTTTCTGTCATTCCACTCTTCTTTGTCATTCCTTTATTTCCAAGCAATTTCTTTATTTTTTCATTTCTTCCTCTTTTCATTTAGCCAAAATCTAATTCTATCTTTTCCTTCTATTTTCTATTCCGTCTCTCACTCACCTTGGCATTCTTACCTCTGTCCTGCTCTTCAATATGAGTTAACCAAAATTCTTCTCTTCATTTCATTATCTCCTCATTTCTAACCAGTCGTGAATCTAAAATATTTAATATCTGGTTAAGCCTCTTTACATTTTGAAACTCTTCAATTTTCTTTTCATTTTCTTGAAGACTGTAATATTAAATTAAAATCTATCCACGAAAAGAAGAATGAATGGTTGAAAGTTTTCACAAGGAATCAGCATTTTTGTAAAGAAAGGATTTCGCTGAATTAAGCAGCGATATTTCAAAGACGCATTTGCAAAAGAAAATCTTAAAAAGAATAAATAAATTCAATAAAATATAAATCGTTGTTGAGTTGAGAAATATTGATTCTTGGTTACTTGACTTCAACTTGCAATGGTAACTTGCTGGTTAGACCATTTCAAAGGCATCGGATAATCACTTATAGCAAGCACTTTGGACCATCAATGATGTTGCATTCTCAATATCAAGAAATAAAATCATTTTATTTAAGTCCACCTCATGCATTTCAGAAATTTTGACTTAAAAATGTAAATAATAAATACTTTTTCTTTCTTCTGATAAGAATCCTGTACATCAGAAGTGAAAATGTAAATAGCAACCATTTCTGAAGTTTTGAGATGAATTGTTTTAATTATTATATGAAAAATTATTTTTCTCTGTTTTTCTTACTCATTTTTTCTTTTTTTCTGTTTTTTATTCCTTTTGTATTTCTTTTTCCTTTCTTTCTTCCTCTCATTATCTTACTCATTTTTTCTTTCTGTTTTTATTCTGTTGACATTTCTTTTTCCTTTCTTCCTTTCTCTCTTTATTTTACTCAATTTTTCTTTCTTTTTGTTTTTTATTCCATTCATATTTCTTTTTCCTTTCTTTCTTTCATTATCTTACTCAATTTTTCTTTCTTTTTGTTTTTTATTCCATTTTTATTTCTTTTTCCTTTCTTTCTTTCTCTCATTATTTTACTCAATTTTTCTTTTTTTATTCAGTTTTCCTGTCACATATTCTTTCTTTTGACATATTTAATTTTTTCTTCTCTTTCTTATTCAATTTCTCTTTCTTTTTCTTACTCAATTTTACTTTTTCCTATTCAGTTTTCTTTCTTTTTTTTTCTTTCTCTTATTCAATTTTTCTTTCTTTTGTTAACCATTTCCTTTTTTAATAATTTCAGGTTTATTTATGTATTTGTTCAAAATAACCATAGTAAGTACACTAGTAGGAATGAATTTAAAATGATTTGAAAACATTGGCAAGAAATTTGCAGATGATGTTTTCAAAGGGAGATTTGGATTCATGCTTTTTTAAAGAGATTTCTAAAAATAACTTATATGATAATGAATAGAATTTTAACTTTATTATTGATATTTATTAAGATTAGTCTAGTATGGTAGGAGGCTGCAAGTGTAGTGTCTTCAGAGATGTTCAAACTCATTGCAAGATTATTATTCCATAATTCCTCATAATCTGAATTCATTTCTTTCTCTTCTGTTCATACAACAGCCTCACTCAGTAACCATTTGAGTGGCACTTAGGCCTTTTGTATAGGGTGAAGTTTCAATGAAGAAAAATCAACCTTAAAAAAGATTAACAATTTAAATATAATTTTCTTCCATTATCTGTATATTTCTGAGATGAGGTATTATGTACACTATTTACATTATTCAGACTATTGTCCTCATCTTTGTCACCATATTTATTACAGCGTTTCAGCCATTTTACACTCCGGCCTTCTTCAGGTGGATGGAATGTCAAACTGAACCCTTTATTTTGCTCACTGGGGTAGACTGTTCTAGTTCCACGTGCCATGTCTAATGGATGTTAGTTATCAGTTATCTTCTGTTAATTCCCCTGTCCAAGTTATCCACTGCCTTAACCAGGTATTGAACTCACACTCTTTGGGTCCTCTCACGAGATCTAACTAATGCCTTTATCCACTGTGCCATGTAACCTTGAGGACACATGGCACACAATGGATAAAAGCAATAGTTTGAATCTAAAATTATTAAACTTTTAATAAAAGACTGAACATTATAACACGTCAATAATGTTGTCACAAATAGGAATAGAAAGCACTCCCAAATAATGTTGTGAATTTAATTTTGTGGGAAAAATACAAACTATTAATGCATCCAAAAGTAATTAGTTAACTTGTGACTGTAGAATCAACGTGTTTTGGAGAACTTATCTTATTACTAGCGGATTCTAAAATAGTAAGATAATTCGTGTGTGTAGTGGTAATATGTTTTGAAGAATTTATTTTACTATTGATAGTTTCAAGAGTAATAGGGTTACTTGTAACAGAAAAGACAGTGATTTTTAACTGATTAATGGGTCCAAGAGTTTTACAGAATTTATCACAGTATTAATGGGTACAAGTGTTTTAAAGAATTTATCTTACTATTAATAGGTCCAAGTCTCTCACTGCTCTTATCACTACTGCCATGGAAAGTGTTTGGACAAACTGTATCTCCTGATTCCACCAGCACTAACCTTCAGGAATAGGATGCACCATGCTGCTTACATTCTCTTCGTTTTCCATTATCAAGAAGAAAGTTCCACTCAAACAGCTTCTTCATGTGAACCACTACACTGTAGAACAGACCACCAAGAGGTTGTTTTTCCAGTCACTACAATCTTAACATGTTCCTGTCTAGAGTCAACTGTAATCTTTCCCCACCTGTCCATATAAACTACTCCTTAACATAACACTCTACCACAAGAAATTAGTTTATTAAAAAATTATGAAAAACATTCATTCATTTATAGAATATCAAATTCTAAGAATGATTCCTTTATCAGGTTCTTGATTTTGTTTATAGTTTTGAAATAGAAGGCAAATGAAAAGCTGAAACTTGTGTATCTGAAGAGGTTCGTTGGAAAAGGATATGACATAAGTTATATCAAATACAAGTAAATGAGGGTGTGTCATGTGGGCAGACAATGTCAATTAACTATAAAAAGAGTCAACAACAAAAAGAAAATTACTTTTGGTTGTAACTTCATAATGAAAAAAAAACAAATTTAATTTATTTAAATTTTATTTACACTCAGTAACCTATCATAACCAAGTAAAAACAAAATGTTTGAAAAAACTAATTAAGCATTAACCAAGATGAAATACTGGTTGTACCTCAGGGTGCAACAACTTTGCAAAAATAGCTTCTTTTATGTATTTTGTTACTTTTTAAATAGCATTTATTTTACAAGTATGTGAATGAATTAATTGAATTTAGGTTTTAGTTGGGTTCTTTATCTTTTTTTATCAACCTTTTTCCTCAATTATCAGACATTTTCAGAAATCAAAAGAGGGATTAAAAATTCTCTTCTCTGAATTTTTCCTATCTTCTCCTTTTAAACAGAACAAAGCAAATTTTAAGAAAAGAGTTATGTCTCGTATTTTGCTCATTGAAAGAGTTATGCCCCTTTTTGCTCATTGCAATTATTAAATGGAGTCAGGGAAAAGGTTTAGTTATCATGCACCTGATGTGGATGGTATATTGGCCTGAAAACAGATATTGAATGATGGAAGACAACAACAAACAAAACGAAGGCTTGAGTAAAAACAAATATATTGCCAAGATTATTTTGTTAAAAAAATAGATCAACAAAAAAAGGTTACAGTGTTCATGAGGCAAATAGTAGGACAGTTTTGTAGTTGCTGAATAGCATTTTCCTGAAAAGGACAGTTTTGTGTATTCACTGAACAGTGTTGTCCTGAGTGGACAGTTTTGTAGTCACTGAACAGTCTGGTCCTGAGTGGACAGTTTATTGCATACAATTGCTGCTGCCAAGAACGGCCAGACCTGAGGCCTACTGCAGATGGCTGGAACTGTGGCCCATGGTGAGTCAGAGGTGCAGATGACGCTGGCTGGCTCAAACTGTTGTTGATAGCTGGACTATGAAGTAAGAAGTTAGATTAAGGATGAAATAATCAAACTTCTGTCTATATTTCTGAGATGAGGTATTGTAACTATTTACATGTCTGTTGTCTTCATCTTTATTGCCATATTCCCAACACTTTGGCCACTGTATGCTCTGGCCTTCTTCAGGCGTTATATATTAGGCCACAAAAATCTCCTAAGATGGCCAAAGATAGACATACCATGATGACAACAGCAACAATGACAATGATGATGATGATGAAGATTCTCTTCATTTTGGGATCATGATGTTGATGAACTAAGGTTTTTACCTAAGAGGTACAAGTTGATCTAACTTTTGAAACATGAAATGCACAATCTGATATTTTTTTGGAAAAATCTTGATTCAGCCTCATGAAGATTTCAGATAAGTGTATCTTTTTTAACATGCGCACTTGTGAGCTTTTTTATTAATACAAAAAATAAATCCAAACTAAAATTATTTTTATGGTTGTACGAGTATCTTCATTTTTGTTATTCTTACACTTTCTGTAAATTCTCCATTACATTCTTTGCTGTCTTCAAATTAATAATTTCACTTTATATGAACAGTTTTTATTAGAAATATTTGCAATATCTTATTTAGGGGTGTTAGATTTTATAATATAATTCAACAGTTGTTCATAATATTGCAAATAAGTATATCATAATTTATATAAATATATAAAAGTGTAGTTATTATTTATTTTTTAATTTCAGTTATATAAAGATTGGCATGACCCATAAGAAAGATATAATGTGAGAGGGGATAAAAAGATATTGTTAAATTATCGTGTGATGGAAACACAAGGTTGGAAATTGTAAAAAAGTTGAATGGAGATCATACAGCAGTAAAAATTAATGAAAAATATTTGGTAAGATAAGAAGAAAAAAACTGTTTTTAAGAATGCCACAAAAAAGACTTGAGAAAATATTTATATACAAGAAAAGTAGATTAACCAGCAAGAAAATATATGAAGCTGTGATACTTTTGAGAAAATAAGCAGAATCCAAAGAACATTAGCTGAAGGTATGAAAGCAACCAAATATAAGTTCAGTAAAAAGGACCTGAAAACTGCTTTTTTAAAAGTAATTTTTAGTGATGAATGTAGAGCTACATTGGATGAACCTGATGTTTCAAGTAGAAGTTATGTGCTTCAATTAAAAACTCAACCAATAATTAAAAAAATATAGAGAGGAGAATGTAAAACAAGCAAATGTCACGGGGAAGAAATAAAAACTTCTGCAAGTAAATATTAAATTTGAAACAGTAGAATTCATTTTATAGAGAAATAAGATGCTAATATTAATATGTCAAATTTCCATGGCTCAGATGAAGTCTGTAGCCATAATTGGCAACTAGCCTAGGAGAAAGACAACTCTGAATTCAAAACCATATTTAGCCTGGGCAAAGCATATACTATACAATCAGGGAAAATATTATTGAAATTATAATGAATCTTTGATTTAAACTGTAGTCAGTGAGGTATGTAGGTAGGTATAAAGGTAGGTAGGTACGTAGATAGGTATATAGGTAGTTATGTAGGCATGTAGGTATGTAGGTAGGTAGGGTTAATTTGTCAGGAAGGAAACTTCCTGATGCTATCAGTCTGGAGAGGAGGTGGTGATCACAGCATGTAGCAACTTTGGAAAGTGCCTGAAAACCATACCACAGGTTGACCCAAGCCTTGTGAGTGAAATTGGGTAAACGGAACACTTGGCGCCATTAGTAACTGTGCTAGCACAAAGCTACAAGTCATCGTGACTGAGGGTTTGAGTGCGCTCGCCTTGTTCAGATTGTTGATCATGCAAGATAACATGCTCTCTCCTAGAAACTGCAACTAAGGTCTGCTCAGCATAGTTGCAGTATAAATCACAGGTGGGCTCTGTGGGTGTTGGACAAACAAAAATGTGCCTGAGTGAGTGTCTGCAATAGGGACTGGCTAGCCACCCTAGTAGACAGGTATCCTTGAATACAAGTGGCCAGCTATTATTATTATTAGGTACATATGTACGTACAGTGGTGGCCAAAATTCCTTGAAATTACTTATAAATGAAAATTTATGCTTCAGTTTTTTGTTTGCATAATAAATAAAACTGATATGTGAAACTTGCATGATATATTACTCATAAAAAAATATTATTCTAAAGATGTTACCAACATTCAGTTGTTAATGCCAATTTTATTACAAAAACATTGACATGGAAAATAGAGACCTAATATTGCGTATGCATCAAGATTTTTCGATAATTCTGTATATTAAGGATGTATTAATTTGTTCATAAAAGAAAGTTTTCTTCCTTCTCTTTGTGATATTTATATTGATATAGTTTACCTTCAAAGACTTTGTTCATAAGTTGACCTCATTGCAAGCTGCTTGATATAATAAAAAAAACAAAAATCCGTTACCACCTGCTGCCACTGCCTAACACTAAACACAAAAGAAATCTATTTGTCCATATCTTTGGACAACTGACCGCTCAGCTGCAGTGGGCAGAACAAGTATTCTCAAGCACTCAAAGTCTAATTCATCATTTGATTAATGTCAGCAAAAGAGACTTGTTCCGAGCCAAATAAAGGGGTTGGCATCGGGGCATGAAAATATCTCTTTGAAGTTTTCAAAAAATGATCGCATTACTATTTACTTTCGAAGTTAGTCTGTTCTTTTATTGTTTCATCTTTTTGACGTAGGGATTTGGAACATATGGGTCCAGTTGGCAGTGAGATTCCTGCCTGGCTGCAAGTCAATAAAACTGCAAAAACAAAAACAATAATTCAGGTTGATTATATCTATACAAGGAACAGAAAATAATTTCAAGTTAAGAAAGATTGTGGTATGAACAAAGAACTGAAATCATCATCATAAAAATGCTGGTGATTTAATATTTTATATATTTCTTGCTTTTGTATTGAAACTTTTAAACTTATTAATAATTTCTTCTTTAAAACTTTAAGTGACAGGATCTTTTTTTAAAGAATTATTTTGTGTCCTTTCTACAAAGTCAAAAGTTTATTTATTCTATCAGATTTAGATTAGATTTTATCAGATTATCTTTAGAATTAAAGTTTGCAAAGTAGGAATTTAATCATTCTGTTTCTTGAAGGCTTAAATATATGTTGTGAGACTGGGGAAACACCTAACAAATAGTTCTCCATCAACCTATGTGAGCAATAGGCAAAGAGGGAAATAAAACAGAAGTGAACAAAAATAACACTGACTTGGAAACCACAGCAACTTCAGGAACAAAATACCCATGAGACTTAACCCAAAAGACACTGTGTCTTGTCAACTGCTGGTTTTCCCATTGTTTTTATGAGCACGAGGCATCTTATAAAGACACAGATCTTGACCAGTTGCAGAGAGGCTTGTATCTAGACATGTCAAGCTGCCCTGCTGTGAATAGGGAAAACCCAGGCGTAACTGCTATTGACAGACATTTCCACACATGATCTGTGGCCTCTTTTGCATCTGTAACACGCATTCACCACGATATACTAGTTTATAAATCTTGTCTGATAAGAATTTATTTCAAGAGGAATTCACACAAGGATTCCTGTCCTTACTTTTGTTGTCATTACATTTTCACTAATGAGTTTTTCAGTCATTTTATTATTTATTTGATTAAGGGTTTTTTCTATTCTTTTCTTGTTCGTAATTTAGATATCAAAGGCCCATTTGATGCAATCCAATAATCAGCTTTAAAACATATTGATTTATTTGTTATATGTGACTAGACTTTGCCCATCCAAGCTACCCTGTGACTTCTCTATAAATATTTACATGGTAATTGTTCTGGTAAGTGTTCCTCTTTGGTATCTAGACTTTAAAATTTAAGTACTGTACTAGATTGGCAGTTAGGTCTCATCATTTTATCGTTGAAATTGCTTGATGTAACCATAAGTTCTATGCTAACAATTTCTTCTCTCGCACATCTCAGTTGTGGAACTTCCAGCTTCTTGCTTTTCAGTCAACTTTCCTCATCAAAAAGTTTATATATATTTCTAGTTTTTTTATTGTCCACTTTCCTTAATAAAGTTTATTTCAGATTTTTTCACATAGTTTTCATGTATCTTCGTGGCTTTGACTAAAAAAAGAGAAAAGCATAGCAGATGCAAATGAGGATATTTGTCATATCCTCTTAGCACTCGCACATTTTTAAAAAAACAGCCAGAAGAAGAAACTTAATCTTCCAGGCTCAGTAATTGTTGTTAAATTGGTCCAGGATATAAAAAAAAACCCAAAGCTCAAAAAGCAGCAAGATGACTAGGATCAAAGTGTAGTATCTTTTGCAGCAGCAGCAGCAGTAGCAGTAGCAGCCAGCCAATCCATGAATCCAGCCATCATCATTATCAGTCAGCTCCAGCTCCAGCCATCCATCCTTGCCAGCAGCAACAAGATATGATAAACTGTCCTTGTCAGCACAACAATTCTCAATGACTAAGAAACTGTCCTGAAAAGGACAGTACTCTCTTGTCTTTTTTAGCATAACACTTTTCAACAATACTTTTCTCATCCTCTACAGGAACATGCAGAAATGTTTTTTTTTACCATTTGCACTGTAACCATATTTTTATCAATATCTCTTTTCTAACAAAAATAAATTTGGCAATATATATTTTTTTTACTCAAGTCTTTGCATTATTTGTTGTTGTCTTTCATTATTTGATATCTGTCTGCAGGCCAATATACCACCCACCACATATTTGTCTGAAAAGCCCACAACAATTTTGCCCTCTTCAAAATAATTTGAAGCATTTAGAAAAGAACTAAAACTAGAATATCTATAAAAGAACTTCATTGACATATAAATTTATCCTTAAATTTTTACCAGCATTGTTAATGTAAATCTTATTGTGGAAATTTGCAAATTAAATTTATAGAGCTCACCTGTACACTTCAGTATAAAAGAGTTTTAAACTTAAGGTGTAAAAGTCAATTAATTCATTGGAATATAGGAGAATATCACAGAGAGAATTGGAAATTAGTTTCTTCAGTAGCAATGATGAGATTTTGTTTTTCAGCAAGACTAATTACTAAAGAGCCCCCAAAAATGGCTTGACAACAAGTCACTAAAGGTTCTGATTTAGCCTAGACAGAGTTCAGGTATGAACACAATGAATATATTTGATGTCACATTAAACTCAAACTAATTTTACCCACAAACAAATTTGAAACAAATCAAAAAGAGAAATATTCTTTGATTTACACACAGACAGACACATATGGAGAGAAACAGAGACATAGATACACACGCAGATAAACAGAGAAAGTGACAGACCCATAGAGAGTCAAACAGAGAGAGAGAGAGACCGAGACTGAGATACACAGAGAGTCAAACAGAGAAAGAGAGATACACGCACATACAGAGAGACAGAGACACACAGAAAGTCAGAGAGAGAGAGAGCGAGAGACAGAGACACAGAGAGAGAAAGACAGAGTCAAACATAGAGAGAGACACACACAGAGAGAAAGTCATAGAGAGAGAGAGAGAGTCAGACACACACAGAATCAAATATCAAGAGATAGAGACACACAGAGAGTCAAACAGAGAGAGAGACAGAGAGTCAAACAGAGAGACACACACAGAGAAAGTCAGAGAGGGAGACACACACATACAGAATCAAATAGTGAG
>CAHIKZ030005410.1:990000-1105000 GCA_903632075.3 Acanthosepion pharaonis
AATGGGGACAGGGGATCGAAATAGCTGTGGCATGTCACTAGCAAAATGATGCCTAAAGCAATTTGGAAGGTGTAAAGTGAACAAGGCCCGGAACTTATCCGTGGGGCAGATCAAGCTAAGTGAGAGGTTCAGTGAATGTTGAACATCATGAAAAACACTCAGACCATTCAGTGTAAATGGCTGAGAATTATTTCCTTCTTGCTCATCGGATAAGAAATGAATCTAATTTGACATGGATTTATTCAGACACACACTTTCCAAGCTGATGGCTTTTCTTGCAACAATTTATCCACAAGTAATTTGACAAGGGGGGTGCTGAAAAATGGACCAAATGATGAAACTGCAGTATGAACCAACCAATACTAGTAAAATACTCAAAATAACATTTATAAGATAAATATTCCATATAAATTTCATTAAATATAATTCAATAACTTTTTGGTTGTGTGAGATTTTATTAAGCAATTCAAAGTTTATTTACACTGTGTACCTCATACAGACTATTATCATCTTTACTGGCACATTCACTAAGTTTCGGTCACTGTAAGACCTGGCCTTCTTCAGAATTTGTCTATATTTGTGAGGTGAAGTATTGCAATTATTTACACTATTTACATTGGACCATTGTCCTCATCTTTGTTGCCAAATTCATGATGTTTCAGTTGTTGTACACTCTGGTCTTCTTCCAGATTTGTCTATATTTCTGAGATGAGGTATTGTAGCTATTTAAACTATTTACATTGTTCAGACTGTTGTCCTCATCTTTATTGTCACATTTACAACATTTTGCTCATTGTTTTCATTTTATTGTCATATTCACAATGTTTTGGCCATCATATGCTCTGGCCTTTTGCAAGTGATCTATGTCATGAATATGGCAACAAAGATGAGGACAACATTCTGAACAATGTAAATAGTGTAAATAGTTACAATACCTCATCTCAGAAATATAGACTGTGAATATGACAACAGTCCAAATGATGTAAATAGTCTAAATAGTTACAATACCTCATCTCAAAAATATAGACTGTGTATATGACAATAAAGATGAGGACAACAGTCCGAATGATGTAAATAGTGTAAATAGTTACAATAACAAATCTCAAAAATATAGACAGAAACTCAATGTTTATTTAGCATATTGATTTTTGTTTGTTTTTACTAATGTTCACCCAATACAAAGCCAAGGAGACACTCAAGGTAGAGTGTTACAGTGTGGACTTATATTAGCATAAGAAAGTGCAAAATAACAGGAAACATAAACTGTTAATTCCAGACTCAAAGATGTCAAAATTTAGTTTGCAAATAAAATTTCAGAATTCAGGCAGAGACATTAGGAGTACAGAGTTGTAGTAGACTTTAGAAGAGACCGAAAACCCAATCCTAAACAGGAAAACAAGGGATAAAACTCTACTCCCATCCAAAAGAGGATTGTGAACTGGATGATAGGCAAACTTATCTATTCCTATTGGGAGAGGAAAAAATAATAATTACAAAATAAAATTTGAGAGTTCAGGTAGAGATATCAGAGGTACAGAGTTGAAAGAATCGGAAACTCAATCCTAAACAGAAAACAAGGGATAAACCTCTACTCCAGTTCAAAAAATTGGGGAGGAGTATGAACCAGGTGATAGGTGAACCTACTGTAAATCAATATATATAACAGTATAGTTATTAATATTTATTATTTTAATTCTCATTTATATAAACGATTATCATGGATTATAAGACAGACATGCATCTGGTCTGGTGCTCCTGCTATATATTTAGAGATTCTTGATAAAATCCATGGAATCTGCAATGCTACTGGTTCTGACCTAGCATCACAGCTTGTTGGAGAAGAATTTTCCCTTCTCCAAACTCTCTCACAAGCAGAAAGAACCAAGCCATTCACTGCTTTATCACTACTTCCATGAAACGTCCTTGGACAAACTACATTCCTTGGTTCCACCAGATCTAACCTTCACGGATAGGGTCTGCTATATAACTTACACAGTAGTAAATCACCGATATTCCTTCTCTATTCCATTCGCAAGAAGTAAATTCCACTAAAACTGCTTCTTCCTGCAAACACTGCTCTGTGGAACACTCCCAAGATTATGTTTCCCTGATCACTACAATCTTAATGGGTTCAAGTCTAGTGTTAACCATTAGTTTCTATTGCCTTAACGTTGCCCTCTACATCAAGTGGCTCTCGAGTCTTGTACAAATGAACCTTGGTGTAAAGAAAAATAAAAAATAAATTCCCACTGATGTAATGTAGCTTCCCTGTGCCTTTTCTATACATGTGCTCATCGTAATTGTTTTGATGAACTTTCCTCGATGATACCTAGACATTATGAATTTAAGCAGAGTACTAGATTGGCAGCTAGGTCTACAGTTTGACAGTTGAAACGTCTAGATATAATCATAACTTTTATGGTAACAGTTTCTTTTCTCATACTTCTTTGTTGTGGAAGTTTCTTCTGGCCTCTTGCTTTCCAGTCAACTTTGATCTTCAAAAATTTTAGTACAATATCAATCTTCTTAATTCTTGTTCTTAATTCCTCTCTCTTTAATAGTACATTTTTCTCATATTCTCTAACACTCAGTAACCTCTTGCATCTTAGTGGCTTTATTGCCTTGGCTGGAGTGAAATGATTAAATACACACACACACACACACACACACACACACACACACATATATATCTATAGATATAGTAAAAAATTGTTTTAAATATTTATGACAGTTAGATTTAAGTTAGGAATATCCGAACAGTGACGTTGCATATCACGTGACGTCCGCGTCTCATGAAAGGACGCTACTTGCTAACAAACAGTAATTTTAATTTATTTGTAACAAACAGTTATTTCTGATGAAAAATTGAGGACAATTTGAAATATCAAATATATATATAAATAAATAAATACTTTCATAAAATAAAACATTATAATTTTCAATTTGAAACTTTTTATATATATATATATATATATATATATATATATATATATATATAAAATTCACAACAAAATTGAATAAAGATCATAAAACAATAAAAATGAAGTTGAGAACATTTGCAAGGGAGGAATGTGAATAAAAAAACTGTTTTTAAGGATGTTATAAAATGATATTTGAGAAAATGTGTAACATGCAAGAAAGGTTTAATAACTAGCAAAAATATATTTGAAGAATCTGGTGCTGCAAATGTGAACAGGTAGGAAAAATACAGAATATTAAGAGCATTCGCAAGAAAAATGAAAACAAGCAAACTACTACCTTTATGCAAAGAGAAACAAGGCAAAAAAGGGGTAGGAGCTACATAGCGGCAGGTGGTTTGAATTTAGGGTTTTTTCTTGTTCTAGACTGGTTGCCAACAATGGCTATAGGGCACAGTTTGCCCTGTTATTTTAGTCATTTCTAGAAGGAAGAGATGGAATCATATCTTTCCTAAGGTTATTACCACACAAGTGAATGCAAAAGAACTCAACTGGAATTTGAACTTAATCTGAGCTGCTATCCATTAAACTACCATGCCTCCATATATATATATATATATATATATATATATATATATATATATATATATATATATATATGTGTGTGTGTGTGTGTGTGTGTGTGTGTCTGTGTGTGTGTTTATCTGTGAATGAGAAAATTTCCTTAAAAGAAATATATATATATATGTGTGTGTATGTGCATGTTTGTATATATGTGTGTGTGTTTTTATCTGTAAATGAGAACATTCCAACAAAAGAAATATATATGTGTGTGTTCATGTGTGTGTGTGTGTGTGTGTGTGTGTGTGTGTGTGTGTGTGTGTGCAATTTGACTCTTGAGCTGTATGTGTTGGCAAAAAATTAGCAATAATTATTTTTTATGTTCTGTCCGGTAACAGTCACCAAACAATTTCTTCAAGTGTTTAGTGCTATACAATCTTTCAATAGCTGCTCACAAATCACATCGATGTTTTGCATGTATTACTAGTAATCTTTGTCTTTTTGCAATTTTATATATTCTATCTTTTTTTTATTGATTGATGTATTTTGGTCTGAATACATCAAGCTGTTGTATTCACATAGTTTATATTCATCTGTTTTTGATCTTGCTTTGTTCAAATGAAACACACCAGAGACATGTACACACATCACAGACAGACACACACATGGATGCATGAGTGCAGATATACACAAACACAAATCTACTTTGACAATGTGATACCTTTATGTCACCTGCATCATTGAAGAGGCAGAAGACAACATTTGACAAAAAAATGGAAGATTGAGCTGACAATAGAAACATAGAAAATTTTAAACAATATAATCATATATACAATGCTGCTTGAAAGTTTTAGAAGACCCCACCAGACATAGACAATGTTTTTGGGAAAACATTTAAAATAAGCCTATTAAATGTGCATCCAAAAACAATTCATAACATAGACTTTCCCCATAATGAATGCAAACAAAAAAAGAAGTGCATTTTAGTTATTTATTTAAAAAAAAAAAATTTATTTGATAAAAACTGAAAATTTGACATGTACAATTTAATTTTAATTAGTACCTTGTGATGTCTTCTTTTGCTTAACCAAACACCTTCCATAATGTCTTCCATAAATGCATCTTCTGGTTAGGATATTTGCCTATTCCTACTTGCAATACTTAACCAGAGAAGTTAATCTGGGACATCTGGCATGAATATTTAGCTCCAGATCTAATCTTTTCTAACATTCTATTGCATTGAGATCTGGACTTTAACTAGGCCAATGCAAAGTATGAATTGTCTTTTTTAAACTGTTCCTTCTTAGTTTTGCAGGTATGCTTAACATCCTTCTCTTGTTGCAGAACTTGTCTTGTTGCTTTAACTCCCTAACTGACAGCAGAAGATTTTGATCCAGAACATGTTGATAAGATTGAAAATTCAAGTTTCCTTGGATAATATGGTATCATCCAGTTTCAGAGGCAGAAAATCAATCCAAGATTTTAACATTTCTGCCACTATGCTTCCCTTTTGAAATGAAGTTCATTGTTTGGTAGGCACTGATGGCTTCTCACTAAAAAATAATAGCTTTGATTGTCACCAAACAATTCCATCTTTGACTCAACTCCAGAAGGCCTCTCATTTGTCCAAGTGTTCTCTGGTAAAGTTTATGAGAGCAGCTTAGGTTTTCATTGAAAGCAGAAGCATTCTTCAAGCAATTCTACAATAAGTAACATGTCCAGTCAATTTTCATCTGATTGTAGTCACATGTACATTTACAGATGCAGTTAGAGAGGTCTGCATCTCTCTTGAATTGATGTTGTTACTTGATTCATTTTTCTACTGCTTTTTAATGATAATTTTAATGAGAATCCAATTCTAGGCAGAGTTGTGGTTGTGATGAATGTCTTCCATTTGTGAATCATTTGTCTTAGAGTGAATGGGTGGAGCTAAAAACTTTTTGATATATGTGCATATGTTAATTTGTTAATCTTACAGCTTTCCCTATCTTTTTCCTGTTTTCTATCAAAACAAATGTATTATCCATAAACATTTAACAAATGCATTACTTATACATTGAAATAAGTTCAGCGACAATTTCAACATAAAGAATGCCACACTTATTAAAAGAGAAAATCACTTTCTTAGACAAAAAAGTTCTTGAGTGTGCTGCTATTGAATCTTGCTAAAATGTAAATCTCCTTCCTGGACTTTTTGCAAATATCTCCTTTCCTAAAAGATATATGCCTTTCTTAAGCCAACATACTTGACCATAAAAATATTTTAAAAAATTAATTAAAACCTTCCATTATAGTGACATGGGGCATTAGGGTTAAAATGAACAGTTGATTTACCCATGCTAATAAGATTGATGAAAGAAAATTCTTTGTAGTGTGATAACATAATTGGCCTGTAATTTGACACTGGTAAAAAACTTCAATGCTGGATCCATGAAAAGAAACAAAACTTTTCACATGACTTCAGACAATCTTTTCTTATTAATTTAATTTTTCTCCTCATTTTATTTCAAAAGGAATTTTGCTATTTTCTTTTCTTTCTTCTTTTTGACACAACAACTAATTTCTGTGGAGGCAAGATTTCACATAGGCTTCCACATTTCTTTCTGTATTGTTCTTCATCTCAATTTGAATGGAATAGGTAAATGGAGTTATTATTTTGTACTCACTACACTATTATTTAAAATAATAAACACATTATTTAATTTCTAAAACTAAAATCAAATAATAAATAATAAAACAATTCAACAATAGTAACTATTATTACAACAACTTCAGCCAGAATATTTTTGAGGGTTTCTTAAATTTCAAAATTTTGAAGGC
The DNA here is from genome assembly GCA_903632075.3 of Acanthosepion pharaonis. Classification (NCBI taxonomy): domain Eukaryota; kingdom Metazoa; phylum Mollusca; class Cephalopoda; order Sepiida; family Sepiidae; genus Acanthosepion; species Acanthosepion pharaonis. The sequence continues at coordinate 996,300 of CAHIKZ030005410.1, forward strand.
CTACCAATACTTTTAATTTTGTTTATAAATATTTGTAGCAAGATAAAAAATACATTTGTCTTGATAAATTCCATCAGAGGACAAAACACATCATTAAAGAACAGTTTTCCTTTTCTCTTTATTCATATTGTCATTATGTAGATATATTTTCATTTATATCTCAATTTTTACACACACACAAACACATTCTTATATATATATATATATATATATATATATATATATGCATATTGAAACAAAATGACTATTTTTGTAGTGATGTGATAACATGTTTATGTAATAATTTTTGAATAAATAATATTTGCTCTACTCTGTATTGAGCACTCTTTTAAGAATACTATTTGTGGTTATATATATATTTGTGGTTATATATATATATATATATATTCTTTTAAGAATAGTATTTGTGGTTATATATATTGATTTCATATGTTACGAACTTGTAGCATATAGATGAACCACGGGTTCTAAAAAAAAAGGAAAACGTGGTTTCTTTTTCTCGGTCTTCACTCAGAAATGGAAGCGACACAAGGGAATCAACGAAGAACAGACACAAGACGATGGCTTTCAAAATTAAACATTTATTTATAAATATATATATAATGAAACAAAGAAAGAAAAAAAAGAACATTCATTTAACAAAGGGGAGGACATCAGTAAAGAATAGAAGGCGCGAGCGAATACATACATATATGAAAATAGATCGAGCCAAAAGAACCAACTTATCTTGCAGTCGGGCTGGTATCTTCAATAAAGTTTTGATTCGCCGGAAGCGAGAGTTCTGATGATAAATCAGTATCTTGGCCGGCCGACAATGTTCCTGGATTCTTCTTCTTTTCGCAAGTGTTCGTGGGTCCCCAGCATTTCATAGAGGCATTTGGTTGGGTTGATCAGTCAATAGCACCCCTTTCAATCACTGGTCGATAGACTTCGTGGTCTTCCTCATCTCAGTGGGCGGTCTGACGATTTTTTTGCCCAGCGATGTTCAACTGCCGCTGGTCAGAGGAAACTGAAAAATCCTTCTTTGGTTTTCACTGTCCCCACAGACAGTCACGTGGGTTCCCTTCGTCCTTGACCGGGTATGCGCACAGGAGAATAGGCATAAATCACGCAGTGTTTGTGTGATGGCCAAAAGTTCAACGCATGCCCCGTGACGTCCCGATCACGTGAATCGCAGCATGAGACCCTGATGGTGTCTGGAGTTTACTCATGGTCAAAGCGAAATCTTAGAACCAGGTCATCCTCGCGTCGGGTCACTTCTAAGTTCACGGGCCCTTGTCTGGCGGGTGGAAGAGAGGATAGGGAGAGAAAGAATTTGTGAAGAGAAGAGGGGGGTATGGCTGATCATAGAATATATTCGCTCGCGAATCGGAAGCATTGGATTAAATTTCTGTTTTATCTATTTATTTATCTTTCTTTTATATCTAACTAATTTTCTCTTTATTTAAGATTTTACTTTAGCCTAACGCCTATATGGTTAATGAAATCGTTACTCGTGACAATATATATATATATATATATATATATATATATATATAACCAAAAATACTATTGTTAAAAAGAGTGCTCAATACAGAGTAGAGCAAATATTATTTATTCAAAAATTATTACATAAACATGTTATCACATCACTACAGAAATAGCTATTTTGTTTCAACTCTTCTGTTGCCTTATCAAGTGATGGTGTTGAATCAACGCCATCACTTGATAAGACACCAAAAGTGTGTTGAACAAAATGGCTATTCTGTAGTTATGTTTATGTAAAAATCTTTGAATATATATATATATATATATATATATATATATATTTTCATGGTAATTTTTCAGATGAGCTCTTCACTATGGTACCTAGATTATTTGAATTTAAGCACAATATGAGACTACCATCAAGACCTCATCAGTTAAAGCAGAGCTTGCTCGATATAACCATAAATTCTAAGTTAACAGCTTCTTCTCTCACACTTCTGACTCAATGCTTTCCAGCTAAATTTAATCTGCAGAAATTTAAATGCAATGTCAATCGCTATCAACTCTCTTCCTGATTATTATTTCCTGTTCCTTCCACCCCTAGTAACCCCTTGTGTCTTAGTAGCTTTACTACTTTGCCTGGGGTGAACTTGAATAAATATATATATATATATGTATATATATATATATATATATATATATATATATAGAGAGAGAGAGAGAGAGAGAGAGAGAGAGAAAGAGGAAAAGAGAGAGGGAAAGAGAGAGAGGGAAAGAGAGAGAGGGAGAGTGGTTTGTTTACTTAAACAGACTTTGTTAAATCTAACAAAACTTGCTTTCACACATGCGCATATATGTATGTGTGTATGTGCATGTATTAATGTGTAGGGGGTTAGATGCAGAGAGAGTAAGAGAATGGGAGAGATATATGATTTCTCATTGCACATATATCTCTGTATATATTCGCATTGGTATGCACATATTGGAATTGGTAATTTGGATAATACATAGGATGATGAAGAATTCCTTTCTCACCATTTGCCAGGCATTTAATAGGAATAGCAATTAATCATAGACTGAGCTGTGACGTTTTTACAAAACCAATAAAACTCTTTGTTGGAAAGTGACAGTTACAAAGAATTTCTTTGAACTTTAAAAAGAATGAAAATATGACCCTCTTAAAAAATCCGTATTTACTTTTATAAAAAGCCAAAAAGTGATTTTTTAGGGAATCACATTTTTTTTAGTTAAAAGTTAATGTAAATCAAAAATATATATTTGAGTTTTTTTTTGTTCTTTTATATCTCATTAAGAAAAAAAAAAGATGTAATTTACGTGAGTCTGATTGATTAATGATAGAAAATTATTGAATCCCTGATGTCAAAAAGTGATAAAAATTACAAAAAATTTACCTCATTTGTCAACTGATTCTGTCTTCTGGGTTATTCAAATTGACCTCACTCCATTGCCTGATTGGATTAATTGATTATTTGGGGAAGATTTGTCATAAACCAACACTTAGTCATACAGAACAGAATTTGAAAAGTTGCAGAAGTAAAACAAATTTTTCTAAATATAGAATTTTATTTTTATATGAAGATTGCCATTGTTAAATAACCTTGACTGTTTGGCAAAACAAACAACTTCTTGGATTGTGTTTCATGCTTTCAGCTTCGATATATGCGAACCCTAAATAATTCCAAGGGATACATTTGGAAACAGACACTTCATTGATGAATTTGAAGAATGTTCCAAGAATTCTAAAAACAGTTGTTTTCAATAAAATTGTCTTGGATTATGAATAGCATAAATATTTGTACCAAATGTTACGACAGAAATCCTCTGCATTCGTGGAATATAGATTTCAGATAAATGGGCATAACTTGTACTGCAGTCCTTAGGACAAGAGCATAACTGAAACGATGAAAATATGTTGCATTATCTTTAAATCACATCATGCTTGCAGGAATTTTGAAACTTGTTTTGCTGGAGCAAAATATATTAGCTATGATTCACATATGTTTGAGAGATTTTAAATATTGAAAAAAGCATATAATTATATATATATATATATATATATATATATATATATAGATAGATAGATAGATAGATAGATAGATAATTGATAATATTAGTGGTAAATATACACATACATATGCAAAATATATAAATATATATACATACATGCATACACATACATATATATTTATTTTAATAAAACAATTCAAGAGGATAGAATCCAGGTAGAACTCAATGTCGAGGACAGAGTAAGGATATAATAAAAAGGCTTAAACACTAATATTCCATGGTCATAATTTATTCCATTGGAATCGTAAATACGATCCAATTCATCAGACCTACAAATTCAAAAAGAAAACAGAAAAAAAAACTAAATAAAAAAAATATATATAGATAGATAATATTAGTGGTAAATATACACATACATATGCAATCATATATCTAAAATATATAAATATATATACATACATACACATACATATATATTTGTATAAAAAAATAAATCAAGAGGATAGAATCCAGGTAGAACTCAATGTCCAGGTCAGAGTAAGGATATAATAAAAGGCTTAAACACTAATATTAGTGTTTAAACCTTTTTATTATATATATATATATATATATATATATATATATATATATATATATATATATAGGTAGCAGACATTCATTCAAACATGTTTCATTAAGGAATATAGATATATTATGTCTATTTTTATAACAATCTCTTCTTGTTCTTTAATGAGCCTCTTGATGCTAAGATGAAATTCATCAACGAATGCTCCATAGTTTTTCTTACCCAAGTACTTTTAATCTCCCCAGAGGTGCACAGCAAAAACAAACCCATTGTAACTGTGATTGTTGTAATGGTGATTCCTGAAAACATGCATGAACATGCTCTATTATAATTATTTTAAATTTATCACTTGTAGCTATGATTTTTTTTTTTCAAAAGAAGGGTCTCAGTGTAAGGGGGCTAACCAGAAATGGTAGAAATGCAAAATGGTCAGATGCATTTTAAAACATTGCTGCTACACTTGTAATAATTTTTGTTCAGTGTTGGTTCTTTGCTTTTGATACTGAAAAGGGGGCCTCAACAATTTGGAGTTTTTGTTTATTATTTTCATGGCGTAGTAGATTGGCACAAGTCCCCTCCCACATTGTGAAGGTGGACAGGAATGTGTCTTTAAATGATGTGCAATAGAACTTGCATCTGACAAATGATGCAAATTCTACTGCACAACATTCTTTGAAGAATTTCAACTTAACATAAAGACGCTGATTACAGAACTAGAAGGATTGCTATAAAAATAAATAGACATAATTCATCTATATTATTTAATATTTGAATGAATATATATATATATATATATATATATATATATATATATATATATATATATATATATATATATATAATATATATATATATATATATATATATATATGTATATATACATGCATATACATATATATATATATATATATATACATACATACATACATATATATATATATATATATATATATATATATATATATATATATATACATGGTGCAAGGGATAAAGTGTTGTCTAAATTATGCAAAATCAAAAATAACATAGACATTTCATTTTAACAGGTAAATTTATCAATATTACATAATATTATCTTGAAATACTAAAGAGTAAATTTAATAAAATCACAATTGGCTTCAACCATGGCCTCCAGACAACTTCAGAATCTCCTACAACTCTTCTGGACAGCCTCCTTGTTTAAGTTGTTGAATGCTGCCATAATCCTTGCCTTCAATTCATCTTTTGTGATACAAAAAGTTTCGTTGGTCTCTCACTCAAGTGCACCACACAGATAAAAATTAAGAGGTGTTGTGATGACAGAAATTGTCTGACAGCCATGACTGAGTTCTCCTACTTTTGTGACATGGTGCACAGTTCTGTTGCCAGACACAGGGTCTTCCAGCAGCTGTCATCTGGAACCTCTTGATGTAGTCCTCTGTGTTGAGTTTGAAGCCTGTATCAGGAGTTCTTTTGTTATCAAAACAATCAGAATGAGATTTCCGAACTACCGTACGTTCGTAATCACCATTAGACTCATCCAACTTCTCTGAATCTTCTGCACTGTAATCAGATTAACATCCAAACACTCTGAAAAAATTTTATTGGGGCTTCTGGCACAAATGCCAAGCAGTACAGCAGGCAATTTTCAAATTTCTGGGGCTCTTTTTCTCACAGACTGTGCCCAACTGGCCCTAATGTACAGTGCAGTTAACAAAATCAAAAACAAACTACACATATGCGTGAAATTAAATATATATAACAATATACACATCGCACCATGTGTATATATATATAGATATATATTTATATATATACACACATTTATATATATATATATATATATATATATATATATATATATATAAGTGAACATTGAAGTCAACACTTAGAGGTGACAGGCTGTTTCATGCTAGATGCAATTGTCAGGCCATGAGTGTTGTTTTTTTTTCCTGGCTATTTATATATACGGGTCAGTTGTGCATTGTGGGTAGTCTATTTTGACTGATGTCGTTTATTTGTTTATTTATTTGGGTTAAATTATTTTGCTTTTTTTATTTATTTTTATTTCTTATCTTATATATTTATTTATTTATTTTTATTTTAATTGGTGTTTTATTAACATAGTAAAAATTTGTTTATATCACTTATATAATATTAGTAATTTAATATTTAAGTAAATGCTCTTTTTATGATAAACAGTATTGACAACATTTACCGGCCTGAATATCTGAGAAATTTTCATAGAAAATATGCATACTTCAACAGGAATTGAACCTGCATCCTATACTGAACTGTCATATAGCCTGACGTGCCTTTACCAATTGGGCCACAGAGGAGTGTTCAGTTAGCAATGTCAATTTTACTGTAATTAAACACAATTCTCCATGATTTTCTCTCATATATTCATATCTGCTCAATCGGTATTCAAATGTAAACAAATGAGGTCATACATTATGAAATGGACAAAGTCCGACAATTATTTTTTGAAGACATTTTTTATGTTTATACGTTCTTTTTATAGATACAAATATTCAAGTAAATGCTCTATTTATAATAAATGTAAATGTTGTTAATACTGTTTATTATAAACAGAGCATTTACTTAAATATTTGTCTTTATAAAAGAACGTATAAACACAAAAAATGTCTTTAAAAAATAATTGTGGACTTTTGTCCATTTCATAATGTGTGTATATATATATATATATATATATATATATATATATATATATATATATATATATATATATATAATGTAAAAATTTTGATATAAGTAAAAAATATATCTGCAAAAGGGACAATAAGTATAAAGACAAAAGGATAACTTATCTAATACAGTTTGTCCTCAATGAACTTTACAACTACAACAATAATAAAAATTTATTCACTTTCGTTTACGAGATATTAAATTACATCACTTAGCATCCTCTATAATTTACCATGACTCTAGTCAAATGTTTGCATACAAGTGTTCTTTAATTTAACAAATTCTGAAAAGCTCACAAATATTTTTACCTCTGTTTATAAATACAGTGAACAAAACATGTCGGCTAAAATAAGTTCTCCTTTTGTGTTTGTACATACACACATACGCACACACAGAGACACACACACACACACACATATATATATATATATATATATATATATATATATATATATATATATATATATATATATATATATATATATATGTGTAAGTATATGCACAAAATGGTTTAAAAGCATATAAGTGCATATGACGTAAAAAAAAGGAATATTTATACTTACATATATTTTATATACCAGAAAGGGTATATACTTATGTGCATTAATGTAGTTCAGTTAATCCCAAAGATCAAAGGAGATTAATCCATTAATTTAGGAAATAAACATTAGAAAAAATAAAAATTCTCTAAGCTAAATTTAACACATAACTACCGAACCCTGAAAGAAGAAAATGCAAAGTGCTTGGAAGCACGCAAAAAAATCTATAATTGTGAACTGATAAGACACCTAAAAATCCATATGTGTGCACTTTGTATATTGAGAGTCTGTTACAGATTAGAATATCAAGGTGCTTACAAGTGACAACATCCATGGCCTTAACATCAAAGGAAATCGGCCACTTGATCAGCAGTGGGATTATTTCAATCAAGTTGTCTATTCTTATTCAGATGTGGATAGATAATTATTTCAATCAACAAAAAATTTTGAGAATTAATTTTCTATCCTCTATGCTGGAGATGGGTTCAGAAGTAAGTTGTGTAAACTGTTGATCATAAGGAATATGGTTCAATGTAATAGAACTATGTAAAGCTTAAGGCCTCTTCCTTAAATTTAATCTTATAACTTAGAATAAAATGATTTGAATATAAAAGTATGTTAATGAATTTGTTTATCATCTTTTATAAATCATTTCACCCCAAACAAGGCAATAAAGCCACTAAAACACAAGGTGTTACTGAGTGTGAGAAAAAAGAAAGCATTATTACGGAGATAGATAGAACAATGAAAGAGCAGGAATTAAGAAAACAGAAGATAACAATTGACATTACATTTAAATTTTTGAAAATCAAAGTTGAATCAAAAGTAAGAATCTGGAAGAGAGTTCCACAAGTGAGAAGTGCCAGAGAAGAATCTATTGGCGTAGAACTTATGGTTCCATCTAGCCATTTCAACTGTAAGATGATGAAGAAATTACCATGTCTGCTGCTAGGAAATTTAGTTTACTGTGTCATGCTAGACAGTTTTTCTTGCCAGAATTTATCTAACACGTTTATAAGTCTATATTTCATCTGTATATTGAACATTGTTGCCACAGCTGGTCTAGTTCTTCAGCTAAATATTTAGAGATTTTTAATAAAATCCAAAGAATCTGCAACATTATCAGTCCTTACCTGGCATCTCGGCCACAGTCCCTTTCTCACCATCCTAATGGACAATACTTTATTCTACTTTCTCACACAAAAAAATTTATTGACACTATTTGCATTCAGACTATTGTTCTCATCTCTGTTGTTGTTATCATATTTTGACCATTGTGCACTGGTTAACCTACTGGGAATTCAGAAATAAACACTTTATTTAATCTACAGGCATAGACAGTTCTCATTTCACTGCTCATGTCTAGAAATATCTCATCTAGTATTGCTCAGTTATTGCTCATCTAGTTTCATTTATGCCCAAGTACACACTGCCTGGCCCAGACATTGAACTCACAAAATGTCACCAAATTCACAAATCAAAATCACTACATTATTAAGATGAGTTCAATAGTTTGGATGTAAGTAATGTAAAGAATTACAGATTTTCCAAATTTTTCAAAGGTTCTTCAATAATGTCAGAGGCAAGAATGTGTGAACTTTTCACAAAAAGTACTTGTTCATTAATCAGAACCTGAGATAAGTAAAAATAAGAGCAGATAATCAGAAATAAGAAATCCAAACCAGACAATTGGAATGGAATTATTTCTGTCTGATGCAGTTCCAAATTCCACCAAATGAGTAGCAGCCAAAGAACAGGTGGAAGAAAAAAAAACAGAAAAATTGAAATCATGTTCATTGATTGATGGTGGAACCAGATAATAGGTGCAATGGTCAATCTGTAATTGATTGACTTTAATTTGAATCTTCTGAACCATTTCACCTTTGTATTCTGACTGGGACAGAATATTTGAAAATATCAAAATTAAATCAATCAACAATGACTGGAAATTATCATTAGAAAATCAACAACAAAATATAATTAAAAATCAATAAGCTTCAGTTTGCAGCATTAATACTAAAATAAATAATATACATACATGCATATACATACATGCATATATATATGTATAGGATACACGTTCATTTCCTGTCGGAGGATGAATATTTTCTATGAAAATTTCTCGGACATTCAGGCCGGTAAATATTATTAGTACTGTTTATTATAAACCAAGCATTTACTTAAATATTTGTATCTACAAAAAGAATGTATAAACATAAAAATGTCTTAAAATAATTGTCAGATTTTCTCCATTTCATAATGTGAGATGTCATTTTTTACATTTGGATACACATTGTGCAGATGTGAATGTATGTGAGAGATTCATAGAAGATTGTAGTTTAAAAGCAATAAAATCAAACTTGCTAACCAAACGATCCTCTGTGGCCAAATCGGTTAAGGCATGTCAGGCTATATGACGGTTCCGTATAGGATACAGGTTTGATTCCTGTCAGAGGACGAATATTTTCTATGAAAATTTCTTGGACATTCAGGCCAGTAAATGTTATTAATAGTGTTTATTATAAACAGAGCATGTACTTAAATATTTGTATCGATAAAAAGAATGTATAAGCATAAAATGTCCTAAAATGTATATATATATATATATATATATATATATATATATATATATATATGTAAAGAGACAAGAATAAAAAATACGTTTCCACCAAGGACAAAGCATGTTAGCTAAGAATAGTTTTTCCGCTAGTCTCTTTTTATTCATTTTGTCTCCTCTACAGATACACTCTATATGAAAATATTTATATATATATATATATATATATATATATATATATATATTTTATTTTCATACTAAAATAAAGAATATTGCTCTACTTTGTATTGAGCCCCTTTTAAAATTAAATGTTACAATTGTTGGCATTATACTGTAATCATTCTCATCTTACCTGAATATATATATATATATATATATATATATATATATAAAAAATATATGTACAAACACACACAAACACACACACACACACATATGAATTTAATTATATATATATATATATATATATATTTTATTTTATTTATATAAGACATTTTTTCATTGCGCTATCATACTTAATTTTTTTCAAGTCTATCAGACATGTAGCATAATGGGACTTAATCTCCTATAATGGGGTTTGATCTCAAAGATTTGTTTTTAATCCTTTCACATTCAACTGTAAAATGATGAGAAGTTGCAGCCAATCTAGTAATGAAATTTAGTAAAGAATACATATTGTATTCTTTGTTCTAATGTCTTTTCACAATACTGCAATGTTCTTGTTCTTGTAGTGAGATATGCAAAATGGACTTCCCTTGTTTTGCATAAAGCCTAACAATTACAAATATGTCACTCATCAGTCAACATGAGTGGATATTTACTATGGACTGGAATCTCTCTTCATCAAAATTTGGATGATAAGTTTTCTTATAAGTTTTGATGTTCTGATTGAGCTTGCATTCATTTTCACCTGGATTCTATGAAAATGGATCTCTTAAGGTCCTCCAGCATCTCACCATTATTTAATTTATTATGTCTGTAATTCTCTCATTGTCAAAACTGTCTAAGACTGCTCGCATCTCTATCACAATCCCATCTGGTTCTGTTCCTTTGTTTCTGTTCATCTTGGCCAGTGATGAACTCACTTCAGAACTGATTATTTCCAACATATTTTTTCTATCTTTCAAGTATTTTTTTTCTTTTCTATTACAGCATTCTGCAAAATATGAGCTAAATTTAGTAGCATAACAATGACAACATCGATACAGAGACTATCTTGACAGACACAATTATCATAACTGATATGTAGATTAAGGAGTATTTTTTTTATATTTATTATCAAATTTGGCACACATATATATATACATATTTAAGAGAGTGTCTGGCCTAATTGGTAGGACACACTTTGAATAAAAGAGTGGATTTCCTGGTGGAAAAATGGAATACAGGTTTGATTCTTGCTGGGAGGCATATTTTTTTTAGTAAGTAATTCTCAAATTTTAGGTCAGTCGACATTAATTTCCCTCTTTAAACATGTGTGCCCACTTAAAATAAGAAGTAATTTGGGATTAAAAAAACATATATACATATATATATATATATATATATATATCAAATTGTAGGGGAATGAAAAGTAAGATTACAGCGTTCAGAACATTAATTTAAAAATAGTGCTTAATACATAAAGTAGAGCCGTAAATATTTATTTATGTTATGCAGTGTTATATTAGAACATGCACATATCCACTACAAAATTGTACATTTTCGTTCCAATGTCAAAAAAGACTTTTTTAGACATTTCTTCAGGTGGCGAATTATGGTGTTACTAAAACATTTTTATTCAGAAATACAGTTACTGAAGCAAATATCCCCCACTTCCATTCTTTGGAAATTTTCCTAAAATGTCTTCTAAAATTTACATATAGAGATGGAAGGGAATCTAATGCATTAGGTAGTCATGGGTGGACCAAAAGGAAGGGAACCTAATTTTAGTTACACCATAATTCCCCATTTGATGAGACATCTAAAAAAGGTTTCCTCTGTTTTGACGTTGAAATGAAAATGTACAATTTTGTAGTGGATATGTGCATGTTCTAATGTAACACTGCATAAGATATATATATATATATATATATTAAATCAGTTCAATTAGAAAACAGACAACCATAAGGGTCCATTGATTATATTTTATTTCCCCATGAAGGTGGTTTTAACTTGGTTCATCAGATCACATTTTCAAGGATGAAAAGATGGTTTTAAATTCATGTATTATTTTTATACACATTTGAGGGACAGTTTTAAGTTGATGTAAGGTGATAGAGAGAGGGGGGAGGAGCAGTATGACAGATATGGTTGAAATTAGAGAGGTAAGGGAGAGATAGGAATAATTCTCAATCTAATTTTATTAAAACACTTAAGAGAAAAAAAGTACGGACCAGACATTGACCTATTTAATAAGTTTGCCTAACTATATATATATATATATATATATATATTGACCTATATAATCTGTTTAACTATATATATATATATATATATATATATATATATATATATATATATATATTTATAATATATATTTAAATAAGTTTATTATGGTACAAAATTTAACAATAGCTAGGAATAAGCAAAATTTATATGGCATTTTTTAAAGGCTGAAAAAAAACAACAACCGGTTTTGTCCCAGGATTTATCAAGTTTATTTTCTGGGATATAAAAATATATAAGTGTGTAAATTAAATTAATATAACGAATGGAAGGGAAAAAAAATGAATTTCAAGAAAAGCATTCCCTCTGTTTACAAAGGGAAGGCCCATGGGATCTGATATACAAGGACTCTAGAATCTTGAAGTGATATGAATAGTGGGACCTAGATAAAAAACAAAAAACGGTCTGCACTAAAATCAAACAAACAATCCCTGCTATTTATTACATGCTCAGCAAAAACAGAGCCAGAAGTATTGGTTAGTTGGCTTTTCCTGGCATCCGGATTCAAAATCCTGGGGGGTAAGTGTTGTTTTATTCTCAGATCCAAATGTTGGGACGTCCTCCCTATGTAGTCGAGTCCACAACTACACTTATATTTATAAATCACGGAATTAACATGATGTGAATGGAAGAGAATACAGAACAGGTAACACAAATTACCCAAACATTAGCCAAAAAATAACAGCTATTAATCACACGTGAAATTCTAATCCTCTGTACCAATATAGGGAAGACACAAATAAACTGAAGATTTTTCAACAAAATGCGACTTAACCCTATGAAATTTATTGATGACATCATGAATAACAGCGTCCAAAACATCCAAAGGATATCCATTTTTTGAAAGTGTCATCTTAATAAAATCAATTTCACCGCAGAGAAAGCTATCAGAACAAATCATAAGTGCTCGATAAATTAGGGTCTTAATCAAATTAACCTTTTGTTGTCTGGGACAAAAAAAGAGTCCCAACACATATAAAGTCCTGTGAAAGTAGCCTTCCTAAATACAGAAGTCTCAAACTTGTCAATGATCTTATGGACAAGAACATCCAAAAAGGAAAGACAAAAATTGGACTCCTTTTCTACAATAAACTTAAGAGTGGGATGGACAGAGTTTAATTTGGTGAGAAGCAAGTCAGCTTCAGCCTCATTGTTAAAGAGGCAGAAGGTATCATCCACATAACGATGATACATAAGAGGACGACCATAAAGAAAAAGAAAATAAGAAAGCCTCATGAAACCTGACAAAATATTCGCTAATGCTGGACCCAAAGGTGAACCCATCACTACACCGTCGACATGGTGATATATAATATTATCAAAACTAAATTCGACAGATGCAGTGGCAAACATCATGAGATCCACTCTCAGGAAAATCTAGAGGAGACAAAGAGGTCTCGGACAGGGGAACACCGGTAAACAAAGAGCAGATATCAAACGAACATATATATATGTATATATATATATATATATATATATATATATATATATTGATATAAACTATAATCTACATAGATGGACAGAAATTAATGAATAATGATAATGATAATAATGCTAATATATGCTGTTTCATTATAAGGAAACATTTGCCATCCAGCCAGACTAAATAGCAGATGGATGATAGATTTTATTTTTATTGATAAAAAGACAAGAAGTTATGGAGAGCCATGACTGCCCATATCCTGAAAAGACATGTTACATAGGAAAAGAAGAAACACAAAATAGAATAACAGATAAAAAGAGAAAACTACAAAGATGGGGAGTTTATATTGAATCAGTTGCCATGGATGAGGCCAAAAACATTGATTCACTGTGCTGTTCTAGACAATATTCCTTGTTATAATCTATGTTACAGAGTTTACAAATTTAAGTGCAGTACTAGATTGGCAGCTAGGTCTCATCATTTACTGTTTAAATTTTTAGATTTAACTGTAAGTTCTATGCTAATGGTTTCTTCTCTCGCACTTCTTGCTTGTGGAATTCTCTTCTGGCTTCTTGTTTACCTGTCAACTTTGATCTTCAAAATCTAAATCTTGTCTTTTTAATTCCTGTTCTTTTAATTAATCTCTCTCTTTAATAATCTTTTCTTTTTCTCATATTCTATTCGACTCAGTAATCTGGTTCCCATGCAATCACTGAATTTTAGCAACGTCAAGCTTGGTCGGTACCCAGATGAGTGACCACTTGTGAATACCAGGTGCTCTAAACTTTGATCTGTAGGTGCTCTAATGAATAATGCTTTGGAATTTTTAATTGAAAATCCAAGTTCCAATTCCAGTTGGGTTTGTTCTATTCACATGTGAAAATAACCTTGGGAAAGGTATGAATCAACTTCTTTTCCCCAGCTATGGTTTAATTAGTAAAACTTTTATCACTAAAGCTATTATTATCTCAAAAAAATAAAATTGCATCCAAAATATTTAGAATTCAGCATTAAATAACCCATAGAGGTGTTGATATGCCACTAAACAAAAACAACCAACCTACACTCAGTAACCTTTTGTACAGATAGTTCTACAAATGTAAGCAGAGTTGAACAGTTAAATGAAATTCTAAAATAAATTCTCTGCTTTCATGTATTTTGTGTATGTTATCAGTTGACATGCAAACAGTAAATGAATTTCATACTTGTGTTGTCATATCCTGCTCAATGATAATAAAACTTGTTTAAAAATAAGTTATTTTTTCTTTGGCACAAATAGCTTGTGAACTGCCAACTCCAAATGTACAGCGTTGTTACACTGTGGAAAATGAATAAATTAATCAAAAAACAGTAGTATGCAGTCTATGTTGTGCAACTTGAACCAAAAATATTTCATTTTTAGTTCCCCACCAAAGAAAAATAATCAAAAATGTTTTCATCTCCAAAATTGTCTTTTGGAAAAGCAGAATTTTGAGATTGAACATCTTGCCAAAATTTTACTTTTTTGAAAAATGAAATTTATTTTTTTGATGAATTCATTTGATTTCAGATAAGAAGGGGAACACATATTTAAGATCTAAACTAAAAAGTTTATTTTGATAACCTCAAAAAGAAATGCAAAGTCATTGGGTTAACTGCTAAGAAAGTTGTTTCCTTGTGTGATGTAAAACAATTTTTCTTTCAAGAATCTATCTTGCATATCTATAACTCTACCATTCAACCATGCTAAGTATATTGCTGCCACATATAGTCAGGTGCCCCTGCTATTCAGCTTCAGCTTCTTGATAAAATCTAAAGAAGAATCAGAAATATTATTAGTCTTGATCTGGCAGCTCAGCTTCAGTCACTTTCCCCCACCCCCACCTTAATGTTGCCTCTCTGTGCCTTTTTTAAAAATACTTTCATGGTATTTGCTCGGACAAACTCATTGCTATGGTACCTAGACTTTTTGAATTTAAGTGCAGTACTTGACTGGCATTGAGATTTCATCAATTTACAGTTGGGCTGGCTAGATATAACGATAAGTTCTATGCTAACAGTTTCTTTTCTTGCACTTTTCACTTGTGGAACTCCCTTCCAGCTCCATGCATTCCAGCCAATTTTAATTTGTAAAAACTTAAATACAATGTCAATTGCTACCTACTCTTTTCTCTTCCCACTCATTAGTAATGTTTCTGTTTCTAATTCTTCCAAACCCAGTAACCCCTTGTGTCTTAGTGGCTTTACTGCCTTGATTGGGTTGAAATTGATTAAAAAAAAATTAACAATTTTGAACCAACATACTGAGATTTTTTATTTTCAGCAGACTTACAAACAAAAATCACAAGACAGGTGTTCAATATTTAAAATGATCCCTAATCTGACGTTGTTCCAAAAATCTAATCAAATCATGTTAGCCATTCTGGTTCAGTTTTGGTATTAACTTTTAGCATTCTGCATCATTAATATAACTTCCCGTCTTTTACAAGGCCTCTCAATTGCAGTATCCTTATTGTTACTTTCATTCAGTGTTTTTTTTTTTTTCTGTTGCCATAGCAGGATATGAAAACACATGTATGAAATTTAAACACACTATTATTCAGGAGGCAGTCATCTTCAGTGATATGATAAACTTTTTGTGCAGCAAATGATGTCTCATACAGAGTAATAAGGGTTAATTAACTCCTAAATCAGTTCTACACTTGTTAATACCTGCAAATCCTAATCATTTGATGGTCAAATTTTGAGTCTCAAATTTCTTATAATTTGGCCCCTAAACTGATCCCTGATTTATTATTATCAAAACAGCTCCTGATGGTCAATTGGTTTCTTTTTTTTAATTATTGATCTCTTAAATTGATTAGATGTTCTTTAAAATGTCCTCTGTTTGGATTATTCAATTAATGAAAGTAAACATTTTGTTTTTTATCACAGCTTCAGATGAGATATTTTTTAATACAAAATACGGTATGTAAACAGATTTCTCCATATCAACTTTAATACTTGTTCATGAGACTGATAATTATTCCAAAGTACTTTTTTTGTTTTTATTGAAGAGAAAACAAATTTTACTGATTATTTCTTTTTACGTTAATGAAAGGTAATAAAAATGATGAAAGGAAAAGTGAGTTGAAAATTAATAATGATAATCTATCATCTAAACCAGTGTTTCTCAACATTTTTAGTAAATGAAAATATCATGGTATACTTAGAAAAATTTTTAAAGGGTATATATTTAAATTTTTAGATTTTAAAAGTACACACACAAATATGAACTTAGTTTATTTCAATGTTTTTATTCAACTATTTATGCAACTTATTTAGTGTAAAAACTGTGCCTGGTGTTTTTTTACAATTTCTTCAATGTTTTGTCAAATGTGCATTAAGCAGACCCTCATTTCTTCTTCAAGTGAGCGTAGTCTTTCTTGCTTCTTATTTTTATGTTATTTATTGAGAAGCCTAATTCACATAAATAAGAAGTAGAAAATAGTAATAAAACAGATAAAGCCTTTTTAGCTAATGTGGCATAAAAAGTTTAATACTTATTCATTTATTCAAATACTAATGCTGTACCATTACTAATTCCACAAACACATATACAGTGGGGAAAATAAATATTTCATCCTCTGCTGATTTTCTGAGTTTGCCACCTTACAAAAATGTGAACTGAACTTGCCGTGTTTGGAAGGAAAAAAAGCTGACTGGGACTCCAAGAACACCATCCCAACCATTAAGTATGGTGGTGGAAACATTATGTTGTGGGGTTGTTTCTCTGCTAAGGGGACAGGACGACTATGATGGGTCAAGGGAAAGAAGGATGGGGCCAAGTACATGGAGATCTTGAAAACCTCCTTGCTTCAGCCAGGACACTGAAGATGGGTCATGGATGGGTGTTCCAGCATGACAATGACCAAAAGCATATGGCTAAGATAACTAAAGAATGACTCAAGAAGAAGCACATTAAGGTAATGGAGTGGCCTAGTCAGTCTCTGGACCTTAATCCTTTAGAGAATTTGTGGAGGGAGCTGAAGCTTTGAGTTGCCCAATGACAACCTACAAACCTTAAGGATTTGGAGATGATCTGCAAAGAGGAGTGGGCCAAAATCTCCCTGGGATCTGTAAAAACTTGGTAACCAACTACAGGAAACATCTGGCTGTTGTACTTGCCAACAAGGGTTTTTTCACCAAATACTGAGTTATGTTTTGCCATGGGGTGAAATAATTATTTTTCAATAAAAAAGAAATAAATATTCAAAAATTAATATAATATAATTTTCTAGAATTTTCTTTATATTCTGTCTCTCACTTTCAAGACAGACGTACCCTGAAAATTATTGACCATTCCTATTTTTGTCAGATGGCAAACTCAGAAAATCAGCAAATGAAATACTTATTTTCCCCACTGTATATATGTATGCCATGACAATATTTCACTGCAAACTTAAGAGGATAATGTGGCACACTTGTATGCTACAGCATGGCAGGTTTAGGAATCATTGTTCAAAACAAATATTATTTACATTTTTTTGTCTGCATTTAACTAATGTTGCCTTTATTGTGATATTCAGAAGAACCAGAAGGAGTGCAGCTGAATTGTGATTATTTAAATCTGGAATTGTTGTTGGACATGAAGAAATCCAACTCTGACACCAAAATTCATATGTCACACATCAATGTTCAATTTGCTGTTAATATCAAAACTCACAGCAACATCTGCCTGAAAATACTGCCAAAATCATTTTTATTTGTGTCATAATCTCCCAATGAAATGATTGATCTTATATTAGCTCTGACTGCATGACTTAACAAGGAACCCAGCACAAGAGAGGAAAAGCCAATAGGAAACAGAAATGTAAGTGAGTGGTCAAGTACAGAAATGAAGATTTCCATGTCTTTACTTCATTATCTAGATTATTTTACCAATTTGTCATTGATTTTCTCTGACGATGACCTACTGAGACTTGGAGTATAACTTTCACTGCTGATTTGATTTGAAAAATTTCTCTGATGGGTATTGATTTAAAAAAAAATGCATTTTAATCATCCACAGAAGTGAGAGTGCATATGTGTCTCTCCTTCAGTTAAAGTAATATTAGAAGCAAAGAAATAACAGACAAAATTAATTTTCTTGCCATGAAATCAAACTACACAACTTTCTGGGGAACATCTTATTTGTCTTGTCTCCAGTGTTCATCATGTGTTGTGTTTTAGATTTTAGATCTGGATAGGTTTGTTATGGACTGATTTCAAAACCAGAATCTCCAGATGCAGGCACTTTGAAATATTGTGAATCATCTTGACTAGTGTCATAATGAAAATACTACAAGGCACATGAAAAAAATTTATATAATTAAATTCCTTCCTATGTGCCCAGAGTCTGTATAAACCCTCTACTGAACACACTGAGTTCAATATTATAATTTCTCTTAGCCACTAGATATTAATGTCTGATTCTTGCTTATCTATAGAGAGTGGATAATATTTCATTTATCATATTAAGTATTTTTTACTATAAAAATACCTTCGTATACTTTTCTGTATAGACCTTTTCAGTTTTTTACCTGATTTCATAGAATATAGAATTTGTTTGTCTATTTTTAAGATTTTCTATAGTAAATGATTTTTATTCTGATTTTATAGTATTACTTTAACAGTAAAAATCTGTGATATTATGTACAAATTAGTGTGACTAAGAATAACCTATTTTACTTCATAAATTTTAATTTCTCTCTTGTAATTTCTGAGATGCAAAATTTGTATTATTTATACTTGACCTTGTCCATCTCGGTGGTGGGGTAACCTTCAGGAAAATTTAACCTGGATCCTTTATTTGATCCATTGGAATGGATTGTCTTCATTCTTCTGCCCATGTCTAGGGATATCTTGTCTTGTTTTTATTTTTTTAATTATTGCTCACTTTGTTTACATTACCCAGTCCAGGGATTGAACTCAAAATTTCTATGTCACCAAATTCAAAAACTAATGCTTTACTCCTACTAGAATATTGTTCTGTGAGATTAAATTAAAATACATAGCAGTGAAACATTTATTCCATCATTTTACATGTTGTCTTCTATGTAGGGACGAATTATACTTTAGACTCATATAAGCTGCAGCCCAGGGCCCCTCAAGCTTTTATAAAACAATGATTTTTATTTTCAAGATATTATGACTTCTAAATAGTTTCATAAACTGAAATGATATCAGTATGACAAACTCATATTTATTTTGATTGTTTTATTCTCCTTGAAAATTCATAGTCTGAAATCTCCGTGAAAATCAGGATTTTAACTTTAATAAAAAGCCAGATTTGACAGGCCGCTCAATTGAACAATTGATGAACCTGCGTGATATGATGTTACAAAAATACATCTGGAAAGAGAGATGAAGAATTGTACCTTGTCATGATAAAGCTACCAAGAGCTGTATTCTACTCACAGTGTTCCTGGTAAAGAAGTTCAATGTAGTCATATTTATTTGTTGCTGTTATATTCTGTATTTAGTTATATCGTGTACGATGTGAAAACAATGTGGGCGAAATACTGCGCTTGGTTGCAAACAATGAAATTCAGAATCGAAAGAACAAGAAAGACTGTAGATATATTTTATAGTCTTTTTAGTGAGGAAAATAATAACAAGTAAAAAGTTTGTATTTAAGAAGTTGAATGTCTATGGTAGTGGCAAGTAAAGTTCGTGGAGTTGAACTTGACTTATGGAAGGGGGAAGGTACCCTTTGACAAGGCGTCGGACGAGAGTTCATTAGCAGCTGCAGTCACATGCTTCGTTCGTCACCGGGCCAGTGTGTCAGGAGCGAGCGACGTGACCCTTCTGCCTCCGCCGTTGAATGGGACTATATTTAGTCGTCCCCCCACGAGGGCGTCATGTGGCACAAGGCCTTTTTAACGTGGGCATTTCCGAGCCATTAGGCTCGGCCAAAAAATAGCCCATTTGAACCCATATAAACGGCTCAGGGCCGGTTTTACCTCCCCGAAGGAGACTCTGCCCTTCGGCGTAGCCTCCTTCGGGTTCCTCCCGCCCGAAAGCAGAGAGTTAAACCGAACCGTTCGCTCAGAAAGTGAGCGACGGACTTGAATGGGACTCCCTTTTGACTTTCCTGTGTTGAACTTATACACGCCTATAGCTCCAAATGGCAATTTTTTGACTACGCGGGAGACGGTCTGATTGGTTGATTTAGTTCTTTCATTTTTTTTTTGAGTTTATCCCAAACGGAAGTATCTGTGTCGAGCCTATGCGTAGACGTGCAGTTTTCATTTCGAGTCGGGGAATAGGCTGCAGGCTAGTGCCTCACAAGCTTTTATAAAGCAGTAATTTTAATTTTCTAGATATTATAACATCTAAATAGTTTCAAAAACTGAAATGATATCAATATGACAAACTTATATTTATTTTAATTGTTTTATTCCTATAATGCTGGTTATAAAAAATCTGTTTTTGTACTACAGTTGTATTGGAATTGGTGCTAATTTGGTTTGCTATAAATAGTAAACTAGTGGTATTTCTTAAAGAATACTTTTTATTGACAAACAAAAGAGAGCTATTCTAGCTTAATTAAAGAATTTGCTATAAATTTACTTCATGCTATATAAATGTTGCCAAAATAGAATGAATAAAAATTATTCAAGTCAGGTGCAGATGAGTTAGAATGTGACTCTGTCTGAAGAGTGGGGGTAAAAATTTCATTAGCATGGGGTGGGAGGCAAAAGCTTATAATCCACCCTTGTTTCTTTGTTATATTAACTGATTATTTTCATGAGGAACACAACTTCTCATCCAGTCATTAAGTCTATCCAATATTGATCTATATTCATCGCTAAAAATTACTACTGCATAATCAGTTTTCATGTACTGCTTCACACATATTAATGTTTCTCTTTTTTGCACTTTTCTATGTTTGTATTTGCATTAAAAGCTTCAAATATTTTCTTCTGAGTCAATCCATATTTCTTGCTTACTGTCATTTAACTTTTTCTAAGAACTATTTTAGCAACGTTCTTAAAACCAATTCTTCTTTTTTCTTCTGCTTAACATACCAACATCTTCAATTTCTTCAGTGATCTCTGTTCAACTTTTTTAGCATTTCCCAATGTTCTATTGCCATCATGAAATAACTTGTTTTCTCTTTTGAGCTTCATTATTTCTTAAAACACATGACAAGCCACATGTGCCTTAAATTAAAAGATAAATGGAAATAACTATATAATTATATATTATATTTATTTATTTACAATAAATAGAGTTACATTATCAAATCTCAAACCATCAAATCAATCACTATATATAACCCTAACCCTAACCCAGTTGACCCTGATGATCCGTATAGGTGAAACCTAGGTAGGTTTACCTGGCCCTTTAGGTTCATAGTTAGGTTTGCTCTACTTAGTGTATTGAGCACTTTACGTAGTTACTTTTGCTTTACTTGTTTTGGAGGTTTCTTTCTTTGGACTCTGAGCTTAAATTCTGGATGATTGTTTTAGTTCTTTCTTTTTTTTATCCCTTATTTTCCCTTGGGCATTTGTTTTTTCAATTACAAGCCAAAATACCTGAGGTTTTTCCAAACGAGTATAACTATTTATATATATATATATATATATATATATATATTGTCATCCACAAACAGACCGTTTCACTGCTCATCAGTGTGTCTAGGTATCCGATTGCCTTAAGGATCGAAAGCCGAATGATTTGGTATCAATCAGAGATTTTATCTCTAAGCAAAGTACAGTAGGGATGAAGGTGAATTTAGACATTTAATTTTAGAGAAGCATGCCAGTGACCAGAGAACTCAATTCGTCTTAACAAAGAGTCTTGCATCAGCAACAGTAATAGTTACTGTTTACAAATTCACTTTTCTCCCTGAAGAACCCAGGCAAAATAATTTTTTTAGCAGCATGTATATATATTGTCATCCACAGACAGACTGTTTCACTGTTTCACAGCACATCAGTGTGGCTAGACATATGATTGCCTCAAGCCGGGATTGCAATGTGACTGATAAGAAAGGACTAAATGCCAAATGCAAGAAGACAAAATACAGGGTTGATAGCAGAAGAAAAGCCCATTGTGCAAATTACAAATTGGAGATACTAAAATCAAACAGGTACAACAAAAGGTTTTAACAGAGGACAGAAAGTGTAACACTAACATCTGAAGGCAAACTGGGATAGCCAAAGATGCCTTCCAAAAGCAAAGCAAAGTATTAAGAGACAAAAAATCTTCATTAGAAATAAAGAAAAATAAACTTTTAGAAAGCAATTTTCACTATCCCAATATGTCTTCAGATTTCAGTGTCACACATTCTGTCCTTTGTTAAAACACTTCCCAGATATTTAAATTGTTGTACTTTACTTGGTTGATTTTGGTATCTCCAATTTGTAATTTGCATGTTAGTCTGTTCCTTTTGCTAATGTCTATACATTTACTTCAATTGATGTTCTTTCTACCTGCTTTTCTTTACTACTGTCTGTATGGCTGTTGTAACTGAATTATCAAAAACAACAGCAGAAAACTGGAATTAGTTTAACGATTTTTTTATTATATTTTAGTACAAAGAAACATAATGTAGTATAGAAACTAGGGGAGAGTATGTTTAGCTGTGAATGACTAACATTTTCAGCAAAGCTACTGCTGCTACTGCTACTCCTCTTGATGTAGGAATATTTTTATGTCTTTCATCTGACAGGCGAGTCTATACATGTAGGGAAATATTCTCCCCCACAATAAGTTCCTGTTGTTTCCTTTCTATGTCTGTTATCAACACTATGTAATCTACCTATCTTGTGACCACCAAAAATGAATCTTGATAGAGTTTATAATTCTCTTAGCACTGCCTTATTGTATATGCTATACATTTAAAAATATGGCAATTTCAAAAGTTTTATTAAAAGAGGTTTGTCTTCTTGAAAATGGATCTCATTATATGACAGATCATCCATTGTAAGAAGACAGAATATAATGTGGTGTGCAAAAGAGGCAGTGCAAAAAGTATGACACAGAAGAAATGAAAATTTATAGGAATATTAAAAGAAACTAAGCAAAAAATTAAGATAAAGAAAAACATTCTTAGAAACAAGTAAAAGAATGTTGGAGTTGCTGTGTTGTTTACACAATGATTGTTGGAGTTGCTGTGTTGTTTACACAATGATTGTTGGAGTTGCTGTGTTGTTTACACAATGATTGTTGGAGTTGCTGTGTTGTTTGCACAATGATTGTTGGAGTTGCTGTGTTGTTTACTGCTCCAATATAGCAGTAAATGATGGTTAATTTCTTCACAGATAAAGAAAAGAAAACAAAAGAGATGTGGTTCTACCATCAAATGTTGAGAATACCATGGACAGAGCATTTGAGCAGCAAGGAAGTTTTAGGGGGAATATAAAGTACAAAGAAATTGCTACTAGCAGTTATAAAGAGACAGCTAAGGTTTTTGGGACACACAAAGAGAAAAGAAGGTTTGGAAAATTTAACACTCAGATATATTGAAGGTAAGAGAAGTAGAAGGAAAGAGCAAATAAATTATTTAAGGACCCTAGAGACAAACAGGAAAAAAATCACATAACAGAAGAATGAGGAAAGGAGGCTTGAAGAGCTTAAAACTCACAGGGAAGTATTCTGCCATCTTGCTCTTATTTTCTTACTTTTGAATATGTAGTATACAATTTGCTCTTATTTTCTTACTTTTGAATATGTAGTATACAATTTGTACCAAAAAATACCAGATTGTCTGATTCTAATTTTATGTCAATAAAGAATTTTTTTTAAAAACAGTAGATCAGAGATAACCCCAGTATGTACTGATCTCACTCTAAGAAATATAAGAGTGTCACACCAGATCATCAAAGTAGTCAAGTGCATTAGAGGTTTGATGTGAAAGGTATCCTCATATCTACCAGGTAAAGATCTGGGCCTCATAGGATATCAGTAGCTTCCCCTGACATGTAAACAGGTGGTCAATTCAGCTGCACTTAATATCTGCACATGTAAAACAACCAGATGACAGGAAGATATATAAGCATCCCAACTGAAAGAGATGAGGAATCTCCCATATCATCGCAGTAATATAGCATCTTCTCTCAAAAGGCCAGTAGTAAAGTAATGAATAAACAATCATTTTATGCATGTAAGATTTAGTTTTGTTTTTTATTAGTGCTTACAACAATAATGATGCAAAAAGAACTAAGAGTCTAAATGAGAAAGAGAGGAAGCTGTGGAGGATCGTGATCCCTATCATCTTGAAAGGATATGGAGCATAAAATTGTTACACTTTCTTTTTAACCTTTCAGAGCCTCAATTTCAGCATAGCAACAACGAATTTGATTCATTTTTTTTTTTTTTTGGTTTCTTCCTTTCTTTTCTTAGATGTAAAGCAGTTTTTTTTTTTTTTTCCTGATGCAAATCTTATCGACTCATTTCCAATCTGCCACCTAGATTCCTCATTAAAGGCGAAAAGATTTCTGCTTGGTGCATTCACAAATTAGACAAGATCCGTTTGTGTGTGTCAACTCGAAGAAGACACAAGATCTGCTTGGGTTGGAGGGAGGTTGTTGGGGGTGACACTATGCCGGATCATCAAAGGAAGAATGACAAATATTCTGCCAATTTAGCTGCCTTTGTTACTGTGTCCATTTTGACACACACTCTTATGATGTCTTTCTCTCTCTCACTCACAAGTTCAGATCATTTCTTACATATTTACTTTGATACCATGACCTCGTGACTCAATGCACCTGATGACCTTACAGTCTTTTAAGATCGTCACTCAAAGTCATTATGTGAAAGATCATTTTTATGCACTTTTCAAGATCAGGTTATGTTTTATATTTCAATTTTTTTTATCTCTTTATATCTGTCTAAAATAAAAATAGTAACAGTATTAGTACTGAAAATATACTAATCTCTAGAAGTTACTGTGCACTACAAAAGACCATCATTAAAATTCTTCAGCAACTATTTTTTGCTTCTGCTTTTCATTTTGTATTAGATTGGAACAAAAGGCCATAGAATTGAACGCACAAATTTATTTCACAAAAAACTGAAATTTATTACATATTTACATATTCTGAAAGATGATATTTCAGATCATCTTTCTACATGATTAGGAGTGTGTATTGTGAAATTTAAATATTTTTACATAAAAATAAAAATGGAGGAAAATGAGATGCATTTCCATCAGTTGGTGATAGTTTTATTTCTGAAAAGGAAAATGTTGTAGAAATAGTGAAAGAAGTAGGTGTCATTTATAGGGATGGTGCCATATCTGAGATAATCGTTGACAAGTGGTTCACTAGGTTCATATGGGGAAATTTTGATCTGGAAGACTAAGAATATTTCAGTCAGCCTGTACACCCTGTCTGAACTTATTAAGCAAATCATATAAACTTCAATAATTCAACTTTGGATTTGAAAAAAATTGTCAAATTTTAAACAATTAATTTAGATGTTAAAACAAAGGCTGAGTTAAAATTTTAGGTAGTATCAATATGTTTTATTGAAGTTATTTGATGCATTCTATAAATTGCTGTCTGAAGTTATTAGGCAAAATCAAATAATCACATTTTATTTCAATAAAAAGGTACTAAAATTATAAAAAAAATGATGAACACCTATAATAAAAAATATAACAAACATATATGATAAGACTTTGAATCCTTTACATTTTAATAAAGTGACCCTTCTTCACAATAACATATATTATCCATTAATTTTGTTATTTTTTTTTACTTCAGCAGGATCAATTTACCACATGGTAATTTTAATTGCTTCCAATAGGTCTAGTTTCTATTACATTGTTTGTCACTTTCGTATAATTTTATCTTCACAATTGGCCATAGATTTTCAATTGGATTCAGATCAAGACTTGATGGTGGCCATTCAATTATCCTCTCTCCTGTAAATATTTTCTGCTTAAATAATTCACGGATAAGCTTAGATACATGTGAAGGAGCATTGTCAGGTATAAATACACACTTCAGTTTGAAACTGCAAGACTGGGACTTGTACCCTGCAATGAAATTTTTGTTCATAACATCACAATAGTTAGCACCGTTCAGTTTAACTTCATCTACTTTGAATGGTACAATAATGATTTGGTTGACAATTCCACACCCATATTGTAACACTACCACTTCCGTGTTGCCTTCTATTAGCCACAGTAAAGTCCATCCTTTGGCCCATTCATTAGAGGTCACTCAAGATTTGTCCATGAAAATTACTTTAGAAAATCAATTTTCATGTATTTCTTTACCCAATTTTGACCAAGTACTTGCTTTAGTGAGAAGAGGCAGCCTAGGAGATTTTTTACAGATCCCAATTCACAAAGTATTTTACATATTTTGTCATTCTTGACTCTCTCAATTTCAACCTTTTCAAAGATCTGAATGCTGGTCAAAAGTTGTTGTTCTCTTTAACTTTAGTTTACATTCACCATGAGAAAGCAAGTTCTTAAAGCGTTTTTCCTTTGCTTTGAGTTCTCAACTTATATTTTCAACAGCATTCTTTATCGCTTGATGATCTCCGAAGAACTCCTTCAATATCTCCAATGTGGACATTCCCTCACTCAGTAACTTCATTATTTTCTGTTTTTCAGCAGTTTTTAGATCCTTCCCTTTACCAAGTTTTAACATATATTATGAGCAAAAAGAAAAAATAGTTTTTATTAGATTTAAGAAGTCTTAAGCTAATATTATTTTAATATCAATAATAACTTCAGTCACTCCATTTTTGTAAATTCCAAATATCTCAAAATGTAACCATTAAAAATGGCAGAAAATTTAGTTAAATATGGATGAGTTTAAATTTGACAAATATTGGTTCAGAACTTTTTGAGTTATTGAGATTTATTTAATTTGCATAACTTCAGACAGTCTGTAAGTTGTTAATGAGGATTAGATCAAAACACTGATTAAAAAATAATCTCATAAAGAGTTAAAAGAGAAAGTAGTAGGTGCCATTTATGGAGATGGTGCCATAGTTGAGGTAATTATTGGCAAGTGGTTCACTAGTTTCATCAGTGGAAAATTTTGACCTGGAAATTGTAATCCATGTTATACAATGGTTATGTGAATCACAACAATGTATTTGGAGCCTCGGAAAAAATTGACCACACTTGTGTCTGTGATTTGCTGCTCAAATGTAACAAAATAAATCATTTTTTTAAAAAAAGAACAATCACAGACAATAACAAATGGAATATTTGCATCAGGGTGGTGTGCAAAAATCCTGTTGTGCATTTGGTGAGATTGGAAGGGCATTGCATATTACAATCGACTTCCACAAAATCAGACGTTGAATTAAAAGAATTTTTATTTCCAAACCGATTAATGGCTACAATCACTGAAAACCATATAGAATTTGTTTTTGCCAGTATCACCCCATGCAAGACAGCAATGCCACTAAAAGACAAGGGATTACAGGGTATGGAAGAATTAGAAACAGAAACATTAATGATGAGCGGAAAGAGAAAATAGTAATCAGGAGGACAGTAGGTAGTAAGTGACATTGCATTTAAATTTTTGTAGATTAAAATTGGCTGGAAAGAAATGAGACAGAAGGGAGTTCCACAAGTGAGAAGTGCCTGAGAAGAAACTGTTAGCATAGAACTTATGGCTACATCGAGCACGCTCAACTGTAAATTGATATGATCTCGATGCCAGTCTAGTATAGCGCTAAAATTGATAAAATCTAGGTATCATAGAGAAGAACTCATCCAAACAATTACCATGAAAGTATTTGTAGAAAAGTGACAGAAACAACCTTACGACAGTGGGAAAGTGAGTGAAACCGAGATACCAGATCAGCACCTAATTTATTGCTGATTCTTCTTTGGAATTTATCAAGGAAATCAAGGTAAATTAGAATGGGTGTTGTCATGTGTCTTTGCAGACTTGGAAGAAATTTGTGCTCCAGTTTAACTTATCTGACCTTGCACCTTCAGATTACCACTGATTTCGACTTCTACAAACTTTTCTTAATGTGCAAAAATTTCAGTTATCTGGTATCTTGTAAAAACACTTAGACCAGTTACTCACAGTGTGTGTTGATGATATGAAATACAAAAGGTCTCGTTCCACTGATGGTCATGACCCAAGAGAGCAGTGAAGCAGTGTCCCATACAAAAAGTCTTTATTGGCTTCCTGTGAAATTGAAGGATGACACATCAAGCCCAACTGCACCACTTAATGCAATTCACAATTAGAAAATCAGATACAAGACAGCATCAATCAGGGATGGTGGATCCCAGTGACTTTACCAGTTGTAAATGTAGACACCGACTCTGACTTTTTTACACACAGACAGATTGTATCATGAAGCTGCCTCAAAGATGAAAAATACCTGTACCTACCTGTAATGGCATTCACCTGAGGTGGGTTGAGCCGGCTCCAATATTGGACTTTCATGGGAATTTGGAATTCCCAAGCGGTCTCCAATCCGCATGTATAGCACATGAGATTTGATTATAGTGGTGAAGGTTTCGTGCAGGACCATCCACACTTTTTGAAGGGTTGATTACAGAGACCTGGTGCACTACGTGCCACAAGGTTCCCAAACAACCCTGCGCAGGTTTTGAATTCAGAGTTTTCCTTTTCCTAGACCAGTTGCCATCCAAGGCTATAGAACCCAGTCTGTCCTGCTATTTACCCATAGCTGGAGGGAGAAGAAGAGGATTCACACCTTTCCCAAGGGTATTAGCACATAAATGAATGTAATGGATTTGACTGGAATTCGAACTCAGCTCACCGATTTCTCAATCCAAGCCGCTATCCATTACTCCACCATACCTCCTCTACTCCACCGTCCCTCCTCAGATGAAAAATAGTACATATGTACAAAATATTAAAATATTATCTTTGAAATTCCTTTAAAAAATACTATAAAAATTTTGTTTTGTTCTGACAAAATAGTTTTGTCAATAGCCATGGATGATCTTGGGATTGATAGTGGAGTGATTTCCTGTTGAACAGGTTAAGATTGTAGTGATCAGGGAAAACATGCTCTTGGGAGTCTGTTCCATAGAGCAGTGGCTTGCAGGAAGAAGATGTTTTTACTGGAACTTACTTCTTGCTGATTGAATACAGAGCAAATGAGAGTGGTTTGCTACTATATAAATGGCATGGTGGGTCCTAGCCATGAATGTCAGACCAGGTAGAACCAGGAGATACAGTTCGTCTGAGCACTTTCCATGATAGTAGCAATAGATCAGTGAGAGACTCACCACATTCCACCTGTTAAGCAGAGGTTGGAAGGTGGAAATTAATTCTTCTTCAACAAGGATTCAGAGACATTTTTGTACTCTGTCAAGACTGAAAACACTACTCCATTTTTGGCTTTATCTGGCTCTTATATAGGTAGAGAATAAGATAAGGAGTCAGCTATGTACAGGGATCTGATCATTTTACCTGCATCTTTAGCAATGGATCATATATAGGAATTCCACTTGAGGTTGGGTGTGAGTTTGAGGCCCAATATCCTCTTAAGTTATGGTGCCTCCTTGAGGGAATATCTGTTCATTGTGACTGGCAGTAGTTCAGGGTTTGATTGTCAATAATGGAAGGTAACCAATTTGGTTTCAGAAGCATTAAATGTAAGCAGCCATTTTTTTTATCCCAACCAGGTAGTTTATGTTAGATTGGAAGAGAGGTCAGCTGCCAATCTCTGATTGTCAAGTCTTTTAGAGGTGCATCTGTGCACCATCTTATCATCGGCATAGATGTTTACAAATGGTCGGAGTATTTCTTAGGGAGATCATATATGTAAATCAGAAAGAGGGTTGGTCTGAGAAGGGATCCCTTGGTTTGCTAACATCCCAGCTCAGAGAAGGGGAAAGATAGCAAAAAGACAAACCTCAGAGCTACAAAAGACAGGAATTTGTGGAGAGCCATGATTTCACATGTCCTGAAGGAACACAGCACATAGACGATGTTTATCAATAACATGGTGGTATAGATTATTGTAAGAAAAATTATGCAGCTGTACTTGTTCTACAATTGCACTAATGCAAAAATGATTTGCTGACAGCACTCTAGTAAAACATATTTCAATGGTTCTAATGTTAAATTATTTCATTTTACTAGTTTTGATAGAAGCATTACAAGTTCCAGATAATTGAAAACACTAAAGACATTTTGGTATAAAATTTAAAATTAATTTTGCAATAATCAATAATCAATAATATTATGATACACTACTGTGGCAAAATTTAAAATATGTGTCTACCTAATCTTTGATTAAAAAATTTTTCATGAGGAATTTTCTTTTAATAGCCTCACTCTAAGACTGACTATATTATCAGTTCATGTACAAAGATAAAGTAAGTTGATCAATCTGTAAGTGACAGCTCATGTGTAATGCTCAATGTAAAAGCTCATGGACATATAGTCTGTTTGGTGCTTGGATGCAATATTCAGGCCATTTACTCATAAATATAGCATAAATTAAAACTGTATTTTTATTATATATATATATATATATATATATATATATATATATATATAATTACTTATTTAAAAATATAATTCCAAATCGTGACATAAGAAGTCCCATGTTTCAAAACAAGAGCCGAAAACTTCAATATAATTATTTAAATTAAATTGAGTTAAAATAAGCTCTGTTCCATCTTCAAGCGAAATTTTTTTGGGAAGATGGAACAGAGCTTATTTTAACTCAATTTAATTTAAATAATTATATTGAAGTTTTCGGCTCTTGTTTTGAAACATGGGACTTCTTATGTCCCGATTTGGAATCATATTTTTAAATAAGTAATTATATTTATGCTCTACTTTTGTATCGAGCACTATTTTTTTAAAATAATAACTAAAATACTCAGGGACTTTGGATTATTTACCTAACCAGTTCCTTCCTATTTTCTATATATTTTCACATATATATATATATATATATATGGATAATATTATTAGTCTATATATATATATATATATATATATATATAGTTAAGTTACGAAGAACATGGTAAACCGAATGGGTAATTCCAAGGAGGATGTAATCCTGAGAGCTCAATGTGAATACAGAGCTAATATTTAATGAAAAAACAATTGTTTTTTCATTAAATTTATATATATATATATATATATACATATATATTTCCAAGAGGCTAGAATCCAAGAGGCTAGAATCCAAGTAGAATGTCCAGGACAGAGCAAGAATATAATATAAAAGGCTCAAACACTACTATTCCATGGATATAATTTCTTACATTGGAATCGTAATCATGATCCAATTCATCAGACCTACAATTATGATTCCAATGTAATAAATTATATCCATGGAATAGTAGTGTTTGATCCTTTTATATTATATATATATATATATATATATATATATATATATATATACATAAAAGATAGCAAGTTGTTACTCAAGTTTAACAATCAAGCACTTGACTGGATATGTTTGCCATTTGGTCTTTCTTTGCTTTTTCATTCCTTGTTCATGATATTTTTGTCTAAGGTGATAGGTTGTCTGGCAAGTTTGTTGGTCACACCAATATTCGTTGGGTTTGCTTTAACAGTGTGTATATGCATATATATATATATATATGTTTTTTTTATACTTATGGAAGGAAAGTCGACATAGATGTAAATACTGAATGACAACAGTCTGATACATACTTAAACACAAGCATCATGACTATATTATTGCATTTAAACATGAAAAAACTGTTTCTATTCAGTATTTATTTACACTATATATATATATATATAATGATAAAAGTGGAGACTTGAGAAATCCATGGTAATAATTTATTTCATGAGGTCAGGTGACCCTGTTTCTTCAGACCAATCAATTGTACAACAATAGATGAATTTTAAATTTATCCAGACACAAGTGAAAAAAAAGATATTGATTTTAAAATAAGGTTTTAATATGGAGGAAGGGAAAGAGAGAGAGAGAAAAGAGGAAGAAAGAGAGAGATATAGAGAGAGAGACATGGGGGAGGGAGAGCAAAATCGGGAAAGGATTTGGGATTTATATACTCTTTTGAATTTTGGATTTTGGTATTTTGGATTTATATCCTCTTTGGAATTTTCCCTACTAATTATCAAATAATATTACACACACACACACACACACACACACACACACACACACACACACACACACATATATATATATATATATATATATATATATATTGTGTATATTTAGGCAGCAATTTTTCATTAATGCATGTTTCATTAAATAATATAGGCAACTTTTGTCTATTTTAAGTAAGTTACTTTCATATTGTCTGATAAGCTTAATAACATTATCATTGAAAGATGAAAGGAAAACACCATATTAATACATGTTTAAATCCAATCTAATCTTTTGACTTACATAAGCCATTATCAAAGATGATAATTTCAATATATCAAACAACACATAGACAAAACCACAATGATAGTCTGCCCTTGCTGCATGAAAAATTTCAAAGCAACGACAAACCCGTGTATACAAGATGCGGAAGCGAAAATCGCATTGCAGCTTGTGACGTCACACATGACTACATGAGAGTGAAAACAAAAATATTAAGTATGGGAAGCCATTGGTATAAACCATTCTGTTATAAATTATAGGCATTTAAAGATATTTGTGGAGATTTCAATGAAACATGCATTAATATATATATATATATATATATATATATATATATACACAAACAAGGAACTGCCAATGTCTGTTTAATTTTTTATTATATTTTTCCAATTTTCAGATAAGATGTTGAGCATTATGTTTGATTTTGTGGATAAATTGTCAAATTTTTTATTTTTGTTTAAATACTTTTGACTTTCCAGTCATTACCAAGAACCAATGTGGTGTGTGTTAGTTTTAACTCCCTTGTCTTCATCTTTTATTCACTAGGGAATCTTCAATGTTTTGTCACATTCAGTCTGGTCCTTCATCTTTGACTGTCATGAGTTGGACCTCCAGACAGAATCAATGGGATACGTAAACTGTCTACCATGACAAGGAATGACCATACATATTTTACATGAGACGCTGGAGTAAACAGTTTATTATCAAATATACCACTTTAATAATAAAAATTAATCAATAATAAGAAAAGAATAAAATTAATATAAGTATAAAATTATCATTAAATATATGAGAACATTTTTTTATTATTCTCATTGTTGCCAAAATAAATATTTCAGAGATAAATAATAAAGGAAGGAATTCACTACTGAATGAAAAAATATCTTTCTACTCAAAATGATTTTGAAAATACATCCTCATCCATAAAAATATTATATCACTACAATCAATAAATAAGAAAAAGATAACTGAATAAAATTATTGGTAAATATTGTTAAAAATGTTTGAATGATAAATGACAGGTAAAGAAATCAATGATACTGAACCAAAAGTCAATGATAAACAAAACAAACAAAACAACTTGAAAGACAATATAGAGAATCACTATTTCATAACTGGTGATGATCCTATTACAGATATGTGTATATAAAACTATAGAAGAAAAACATGCATTGGTAATGAGTTTATTATTGTGATGACAATGAAAAAACGTATTTCCACTGTGAAACAATTCTGCACAAAAACTATAAGCTACCATAAAAGTTGAACATAAAATCTATCAAGAATTTATGACAAAGGGTGTGTGGTGATTTTATTCACAATATTATGCCAAGATACAATTCCAAGTTTATGGATGGTTAGAGAAAATAAGCAAAAAGAAGTGGTTTCAGACAATCTGTGCCTGCAGACTTAGCTCAGGTGAAAGGCATCCAGTTAACTTGTCATAAACATTCTACTTGAAAGGGAAATCACTTTCAGTTCTCAACGTGCTTTTTTTAGGTGGTAATAATTTTTTCTCGAGTTTGCTGACAACATTCTTCTGTAAATTGATACCATTGACCGAGCTAGTAGTGAGGGAAAGGCATTACTTCATGCTGCCTGATTAGTGTGGTGGAAAAAAAGAGGTTGAATCTTTGAATTTTGGTGCCAGGGTTTGCATGACCTTTACCGATGTTTTGATTCGCATTTCATTTTAACCATTCAGCCTCCTCATTTTATTCGTCTGATTTTTATGATTGATTATTTTAAACTTCCAATAGGTCAAAATTAACATCAGACACAACAGGTTCACAAATAATGGTAATGATTAAATATTGGGAAAAATCCCATTTGAAAGTGTAAAGAATCTAATCATATTTTGGCTATATACATAGGATTAGCAGCTTGAGGAATTGGAGAGCTGAGTTTGAATTCCAGTCAAATCCATTACATTCACTGATGTGCTAATACCCTTGGGAAAGGTATGAATCCTCTTCTTCTCCCCACCAAGCTATGGGCAGATAGCAGGATAGACCGGGTCATATAGCCTTGGATGGCAACTGATCTACTGCGAAAAGAAATGGCAACCTACTGCAGGAAAAAATCTGCCTCGTCACTCATGTATTGAAAGATAAATGATTGCCTAAGCATGTAGCACATGGCACATAAGAAATAGGATGTTGAAATAAAAATGTTAGAATTAATATTTGTTTTTTCATTAAATCATTTTATTTGTTTATGTCTACTTGTATATTCAATTTTAAAAATTACTTATTTAATAAAAAATTGTAACTATTTAATTAGGTACTACCTAAATTTGAGCTAAAACCTTAAGAACGTATTTTAAATCATTTAAATGTCTCCTTTTGGGCAAAAGTTTATTTCTAATTGAAAGATGATAGCCTAAAGCTAATCTCAAAAAAAATTTAAAAATTACATATTTCATTTAGGCTTTAAGACATTTTTAAAATATTGTTGCAGTCAATATATCATCAATCTGGCAAAATTTAGATATTTTAAAAATCTCTTAAAATACAATATCTATTCTAGATATTAGTTTTGAAAAAATTAGTCAAATTAAGGATTAATTAACAGAAAATTTGGTAAAATATTACTGTATGCTGAAAATTTTTGGGAATCTTATTTTCTTTCAGAAAATAAAACTTGCTGCAACAGTATTTTCATTATTGCCCAAATTAATAATGAAAAAGAAAGAAAAAAAATGAAAATCAGATTCACTTACAAAGAAAAAATATTTATTTATAACAAGCTAAATAAGGGTTTTTGCAAAAATTTGTCTCTTTTTGCTGAGAATAAGATAACCTATTGTCTGAGTAACACAATGTAAAAAAACATAGCAGAAAACAAACTTAAAAATTACAATGCACCGAAAATAAGAAAAAGAATAAAAATAAAAAAATAAGAAAAAGAATAAAAATAAAAAAATAAGAAAAAGAATAAAAATAAAAAAATAAGAAAAAGAATAAAAATAAAAAAAATAAGAAAAAGAATAAAAATAAAAAAATAAGAAAAAGAATAAAAATAAAAAAATAAGAAAAAGAATAAAAATAAAAAAATAAGAAAAAGAATAAAAAAATAAGAAAAAGAATAAAAATAAAAAAGGGGGAAGATCCTCAGCTCTACAGTACACTTTCAGTCCTTTCAAGGTTCAAAAGTTTTTATCTTTTTTCTTTTCTCTCTTGTGTAGACAAGGTTCTCTTCTTGGTGACCAAACTCCCTTCTTTCTTCACTTATTTTCCTCCCATACGCTAGGAAATTATGCCTTTCTTTTACGGCCACTAGAAGGTGAAAATTTACTTAAACACATGCTAAAACACTTTCTGAAAATGCACATGCTTGCTCCTTGTTCTTCTTCTCAAATGGCTTTAGCTCCAAACTCCACTTATGGACTTCTTTTCAAACTTTCTTTTCTGGGGCTTCTTCGAGAGAACTTCTCAAAACTTTCACTGAAGGGGAAACTTGTCCTCAGTAACTTTGTTACCCATGCATCCTTCACTTATGGGCAAACACTGCCTGCCTTTTTAGCAGGGAGAGAAAAAACAAACCTCTTCTCTAAGCGGTCTCATTTCCAACTGCTGCTAAGGTCCATTCCCAGTTCTCCCTTCCCCCTTTCAAAGGTGGGGTGGTTCACATTTGAACCGCCCAATCACAGTCCATTAAAAAAATAAAAGCAGGTTCTTAGGGCCAGTAACACAGAGAATGTCTTTTGTTCTTCTTTGACCTAAAATTTTTCAAAAAATATTGCAAATGAAATATGCCTTTGAACACAGCAAGGTATATTTCACCTGCTAGTAGTACACATTCTTTGCAACACCCACTTTTACAAAATATCCTGGCCTTTTAAATACAAAAGCCCCAAACTACCAAAATACAGAAACTGGTTCCATTTTAGTTTTAAAATAATCATTTTAAACATGCTATGGTCAATAGAGCAGTAATATATTTTTTATTTTATGAATAATTTTTTTCTTTATGAAACTTGGAATATTTTTTATAATAATAGGAAAATAAAATATTTTTATCCATTGCATTTATTCTTTGCTTTGTTTTTGTTTTATCTATTTGACATTTATTAATTATTTGTTTATTTTTAAACTATTTGATATCATGAAATATTTAACTTCACTAAATCACCTTTTTTAATTATTTTAAGAAATTCATTAAATGAAAGAAAGTGTTGCAAGAAAAGAAAACAAAAGAAAATTTGGGGAAATGCATAAAGACTTATTGATCTTATTGAACTGATTGACTCATTGATCTTATTGAACTGAGTGACTTATTGACAGTGATCTGATTGACTTATTGATCTTACTGAAATGATTGACTTATTGAGCTTATTGAACTGGTTGACTTATTGACGTATTGATCTTATTGAACTGATTGACTTACTGACAGTGATCTGATTGACTTATTGATTTTATTGAAATCATTGACTTATTGATCTTATTGAGCCGATTGACTTATTGATCTTCTTGAACTGATTGAATTATTGACTTAGTGATCTGATTGACTTAGTGATCTTATTGAACTGATTGACTTATTAAATTATTGATTTTATTAAACTGATTGACTTATTGCCTTATTGAGCTAATTGAACTGATTGATCTTATTGAAATGATTGACTTATTGAGCTTATTGAACTCATTGACATTGACAGCGATCTGATTGACATTGACTTAGTGATCTTACTGAACTGATTGACTAATTGACTTATTGATCTTATTGAACTCATTGACTTATTGACTTAGTGATCTCACTGAACTGATTGACTTATTGATTTAGTGATCTTATTGAACTGATTGACTTATTGATCTGAGTGATTTATTGATCTGATTGATTTATTGATCTTATTGAACTGATTGCTTTTGCTTTGCTTTCTTGCAACTCCAAATATCATAAAATATTCTAGACACTTTCAGAAATCATACATAATTATTTTTAACTCTACATAACAAAAAGGTAAATTATTTAGTATTATTGTTAATTCCTATTTGATCTTCCGTATAAAAAAATAATTGAACAGATTCTAAAAGAAAAAAGAATATTCTTTTAAAAATATTTCTCCTGAGAAATGGCATTAAACTTTACATTTTTTGATTTTTCAAATGCATTTGTCTTTCATAAAGAAGATCTCTTTTGTCATCAACAAATGCATGAACTTCAAAATCATACGGAAATATTACAAGTAAATTTTTCAAAAATAAATATTCATTCTCAATTTTTCACTGTGAAATCTAAAAGGAAATAGTTTGTTCTATCACACCAATCTCTCTACAAAAATATTTTTTTAGTTTTATTGAATTATTTTTGTAAAGTTTCAGGACAAATTTTCAAAATGTTCTGATTTGATATTGTAAATATTTTTATCGAAATAATATCTTCAGGGATTTTTCTTTATAAAACTATTAAAAAACATATTTCTCATCACTCCTCCCTCAATTGATGTATTGAAATGAGGGGTAACTGTCTGTTGCAAAATATTTCTGCAATATTTTCTAATAAAATAATCTATTAACTATACAATAAATTTATTAATGTATAATTGATGAAAATTTAATTTAAATTAAATAATTATCTGATTTTTTGGGTAATTTTTAAAAACAGGTGGCATCATTATTTTATGTTTTTTGCTTTCATTTCAGAAAAAAAAACATCAATTTTAGATTTGGTGGTTCATATGTTCAGTAGTATTTTGTAAAACTAACATTATGGAGCATTTATGTTAGAAAATGTGATTTACAATGATATTATTTCAATATACAAGTGGCCATAAATTAAGTAAATCCATTGAATATACAGGGGTTGCTGAAATGTTATTGCTCCAACGACAAGGGTTTCAAAATGTTATGATATTCAGTCATTTAGTTATATTTTGGGTAAGATCGGAACTTTTCAGCTTCCTCTCGTACATGTAAAACTTGTATACCCAAGAGCAAGGTTTGCGTATTTATATATATAGATAAGAGTTACTGCTTCTGCTTTTAGGTGCGAGTGTTGAATCAGATATAACAACAGAAGAAAAGCTGAAGTGGAAGACTTTCAGTTAATGAGGCAGGGTAAAGTTAATAAACTTGGGGAAAAAATGTCCAGTCTTTGTCACGAAAGGTTCATTGCAGCCATTTTGTTATAAAAGAAGCTGATGTTAACATCCTGAGTGAAATCAAAAAAGAGTCAAAAAAAATAGAAACCTCAACTCAAATGCTGAACAAATCCTTGTAATGTAAAGTAAGCGATGGACAAAAAGAGATGCCAGTTTGGAAATTGCACTCGTTTCTATGATTCTTTCCTTCAGTTGGGATCCATGAATGCAATATATTTGCAACCTTGAAGCACCATCTCCAAATATTTGTTTTCTTTGCTTCACTTCAAACCGTAATAAGGATGGTCGGAGATTATTACTTTAGAGAGGAATTGTTTTTTGCTTTTACTTTTCATTTTTTACAGCATGGTTGGAAAACATGGATATAACTAGTGATTATTTTTCTGTTGCTTGGGTCAGCAAATCTATTTGACATAGGACAGAATAAAAGGCAAACTCTAACCAGATGTATCATTGACTCTTCTGAAATTACAAAAAAATTGCAAAAGAAATTTAAATAAGATGAAAGAAAACAGGTTATAGAATGCAATCAATCAGATGATCGATCGATGAAATAATCAATAACCTGGGATTGATCTATTTCTTATTAGAATGAAGCCTGTGAACGCAAAGATTTTGGTGATATGCAAAACGTTAATAGCTTTGGTTGGCAACAACACCCATATCTTATAAACCCTTCAAAAAAGAAATATATACATTGAAAAAGTAGAAAAAAAAAGATTTAATAAAATCTGTTCTGGAACTTTCTCTGGGTACGTGAAAATGTGGACTCTGCTTATAGTTGACCAAAGTAGTGGTTCTTTCGTATAAACTGAACAAAGATATTGGGGTTTGCTCTATATGAATATGTTCTGTGAATGGATTTCATAAAAAAACTGAAAGCAAGTAAAAAAAAAACTCCCTTGTGGAGGCTGAATACTGAACTAGGTACAATCACTACACATTGAAAAAATCTTTATATTCAGAGCCAAGAAAAGGAAACTGAGGAATGCCCTAATACAAAATCTCTCTTTCTAAGATACGAGACTTTCAGAGCAAATCTAAACCTCATGAAAATTGATTTTTGACCATTGAAGAAATCTTGGAACCTTCGACCATTAAAGAAATCTTTGAAGCAGGCAAACTATTTCATACCACTTTCTAATTAATATATAAAGCTGAAATTTCTTTTTGAGAGTGTTTGCTGAAAATTAAAAATAAAGATATTTAACTGTTTTATAGATTCCAAAATGAAAAGAAACAGAGAAACAGGACAGACAGGATTGTAATAGAGATACTGGCAGCCTAAGATGATTTATGTGTAGACAAGTTTACAGAAATAACAAATGAAATCAATGACATTGGAAAGTTAGAAGAAGTAAGCAGTGTTGATATCAAATTCCTTTGAGATATCTAAAGCCACAGCTTGAGCTTCATCATTATTATCAAGAGCTTGATATACATATTCAGTGATGGACATTAGCACATCAGTGGTATACCTGGCAAAATGGAATTCATATTGGTTGTCAAAGAGTAGGTCATGAGATGTAAGATGCTTAACCATTTTAGCATTGATTAAAACTTTGAATACTTTGCCAAAAAGTGGTAGGAGACTAATAGGTTTATAGATGGATCAGAAGAATCTCCAGAGTTCTTAAAAACATGAACTACAGAGAAGAACTTCCAAGACGCTTGAAAGCAGGGAGCAGCAAGGAAATAGTTGTAGAGTTTGGAGAGGAATGGAGCCACCTCAGGTGCACATTTCTTTACGACAAGGGCTTGGATCCTGTCACCTCCACTTACTTTATGAGAGTCTAATTTAAAAATGATGTCTGAGCCAAGTGACAGGGTTATGTGCACATCACTCAGTAGAGCCTCTGTTCTAGGAGGGAAATCAGGTGTGGGTACTCTTAATGAGTTGAGTGTTGAGTTGGAGGAGGATTTCTGAGCAAAGCCTTCAATCTTATATTCTGTAGATGTCAGGACTTCAAATTAATTGAATAGAGGAGTGACTGGGGATTTGCTATTGCTTAGCACACTCTTTCAGAGCCACCAATTATCTCTAGAACCATACTTGCTAGATGCTATAAGTTGTTTCATTCTATCAGCAAACAGCAAATTCGCTTCCATGACAATCCTCTTGTACTCATTACAAAGACGTACAACCAGAAGAAGTGATTCTTGTGGGCTATAGCAGCCGAGTATGCAGGTGAGAACCAAGGAGATGAACACAATTTAATTTGGTATTTCTTTGCTGGAATGAAAGCATTGATGTCGGCTTTCATCCTGGAAGAGACTTCAGATGTGCATTTTTGAACAGGATGCTTAAAAACTTCATTCCAAGGGACATCATGGAGGAAATCACAGAATGAGTCCTAATCTGCTCATTGATAACAGAAACATATTCTGTTGGTAGGAGGTTTTTGGATGGTATGAAAGTGGAAAGAGATATTTACAGAAACTAATGCATGATTAGAGTTGCCATGAAGGCAGGGCTGCATAGTATGACATGCCTGGATAGAGGTGAAATATATTTGCAAACAAGTGTAGGGAAATGGCCTTGTCTATATTATCAGAAATATTATCTAGCACACAACAGTCCTGAGAGGAAGGGGAATAGCAGAGAAAGAAGAGATAGCTGACTGAACTTATTATAGAGAGATGGAGACACATCTGAGAATGGTCTGGAGATTCAAGAGAGAGTTCACTAGCCAGCGGAATATGTTCATAGGTATAAACTCCCAGGTCATGTGGATAAAGTCCTTCCTAAAGAGAAGAAGATAGCTAGGAATCTAGAAATCAGAGAATATTAATGAATATTTCATTGTGTATATGATATATGTCTGTAGCAGTGATTTTCCTCAGCAACCCAAAATGGCCAGATTCACATGTATGTTTTGCAAGGGAGTGTGGAGACAGCAAATCTGTGAGCTTCAGATGGGCAGTGAATTGGACAGCACTTTGTGCTGATAGAAATGATAGTGTCACTTGTAGCCATTTTTATTGGCTGGTTCTGGGCACTCATTGGCTGAGCGCTGCCTGGGTCAGGTGCATAAAAGCATGGTATGCTCATTCAAGGGTAGTTTGCTTTTTGATCCTGATGAGGAGTGGCATATTGGAGATTGAGATGAGAATAGAAGTGTGGATTTGTTTTGCCTAGTGAACCTATTAGACTCGTACTACCTTTTCCCCCATCCTTTTTTTTTCCTGTGTATGCATCCAACCAATTTTTGCATGACATCTAACAAAAGAAACTCTTGTTTTAAACTTTCCTTTTGTTAATTTGTCTGATAAAATGTCATCTTGAATTACAAATTAATTTGTCTGTTATTTTGTGCACCTACTCTTTTTCACCAACATTATTTCATGTTCTACAAAATTTTCCCATAAGAAACCTTACACATTTAATTATTGGAGTAATACATCACTAAAACTCTTTCTACTAAACTTTAAAATAATTTATTTATACCTGATACTAAGATCTTTACCACCACATCCAAGACAATTGGAGATATAGCTAGGGAGAAAAATAAATTTAACACTAATTCAAATGCTGGTACTCATCAAATAAATTGTTAGCAATATAAAAAATATGTATGGGAGACAGCATGTGATCTAAAAGCCCATATCAAAAAGCACAAAAGAGATTTACACTTAAACAAGTCATCTGGGAAGAGATTGTCCCACATTCACTGCCATATAAGACAATGAATATCACATAGCAATCCAGTATTTTTTTGTTTGTTTCTCACAAAATCTTCCTCAGTGCTTTTCTTAGCATCTGGAATGACTCTTTTGCTATGTGTTCGAATTTTGGTGTCATATTTTGCATCCTCTGTTAAAACACATCACACATATTTAAATTTATGTGCCTGTCTGATGTTGACATATTGATGTTGTAACTTGAATATTGAACTTTTTTAGTTAAATATAAAATGTGCTTACACTATAAAAAGGAAAAAAAATAAATTAAATATTTAAAAAAAATCTGTACAACTTACACATTTTTCAAGTCTACAAATGTACTGATTGTCAGAGAAACACAAAGACTAAATTTAATTTTTAGGAAAAAATGCCTGTGTTTAAAATCAGCATTGAAAATGCATTCTTTGTTACTGGAATAGAACCCCAGCCTCTCATATTTACAAGAAATGAATGATTATCTGTCAAAAACTAGATAAATGACTTTTGCAAAAGATTTCCGAAAAACATGGGATTATGTCATCAATTAATTAGTTCATTTAAAAACAGAGAAGCTCGTTTCTTTTCCATCTTCAAGAAAACTTATTTCCAACCTAATGTAGAGGTAGAAAAATAGAAGATGTATGTGAATGATGAGGGATTGCTGGAATTTTTTCAACTAGATGAAAAATAAGACAAACTGGAACTACTAAACATACACTCACTTCAACATATTCATTCTGCAGATTACTACATTGTTTTAAACTGCTTTAAATTCTAATAAATGATGTTTGGTCTGTGGATATAGATAGATAGATAGATAGATAGATAGATAGATAGATAGATAGATAGATATGACAAATACTCATCATCATACACAACTGCAAAGAAATTGTATGCCAATTTTCAGCATGGACATTTGTGACCTAAGATGCATCCAGAAGTGTAGGACACCTAATTTTGGTAGATCTATGAATTCCAATCAAAAGAATTGCAGAGACAAGAGATATCTTGGAAATACATTGGGTTTATAATTTATGTACCAATTGTGGGCAGAAATGTCCGAATTCTGATTAAAAACAATAAGAAGTAGTTAACATCAAGGTGGAATGAGTGTTGATGATGCATTTTTATGCAACTATAATCAGGCAGCCAACAAGAGCCAGCAGAAAAGATCATGTCAATGTTTTCTTCACTGTTGAATAAGGAATACATTTTGATAACACTTACTGACCAGATTTCATATATATATATATATATATATATATATATATGAATAACGACAAAGGGAAAACTTATCTTAACTGAGGCGTTTCATCTTCAGATGGATTTTATATAGGTTTTTTATTAGCAAATCACCCCAATCAAGGCAGGAGTGCAACTAGTACACAAGAGGTTACAGAGAGTGAGAGTAAAAGTAAAGAGGAGTGTTTGGGAAAAGAATAAAGTGAAGGACAGCGATCAAGGTCAAGGCATCAGAAGATGTCGATTGACATTACATTTGAATATATGAAGATTATAGCTATAAAGGGAAGTGATAGGAATGGAGTTCCACTGATGGGAATTGCGAGATAAGAAGCTGTTGGAGTAGAAGAGATGTCTACATTTAATTGTTTTGACAATGAAAGGGTGGGACCGAGACGCCAACCTAGTAGCGCGCTTAAATTCATGCAGTTTGGGAAGCAGTGAACGTAGCTCGTCAGAGCAGTTGCAATGGAAGTACTTGTAGAAAAGACAAAGGGAAGCCACAGCATGTCTGTGAAATAGCAACTGCAGACGGGATGCCAGATCAAGACTAACCACGTTGCATATCAGTCTCTGGATTTTGTCTACGACCTCAACATGAACAGTAGGAGCACCAGACCATATCTGGAAGCAGTACTGCCTTAAAGTCTATCAGTAAATAAAGTCTTGCCTTGATAAAGTCTATCTATGAAACACATTGAA
Organism: Acanthosepion pharaonis; assembly: GCA_903632075.3. NCBI lineage: Eukaryota > Metazoa > Mollusca > Cephalopoda > Sepiida > Sepiidae > Acanthosepion > Acanthosepion pharaonis. The sequence goes on from CAHIKZ030005410.1 coordinate 1,041,006, forward strand.
TAAGATGAATTTTCATTTTTTCTTTATTCATATTATTCTTTTTTAGATATATTTTAGTTATATCTGAAATTTTACCCCCAAACACAACACACACACACACACATACACACACACACACACACACTTATGTGAGGGTGAGTCAAGAATTTATTTTTAATCATTTCATCCAAAGCAAGGTGGGAATGCCACTAGTATGGGGGAATGAAAATGAGAGAAAAGACTGAGTATAGGAAGGATTGAGGAAAGGATAAAAGATAAATGGGACTCAAGACAACAAAAGATGGCAATTGATGCTGCATTTAAATTTTTGAAGATTTTATTTATCTGGGAAGCAAGTAAATAGAAGGGAGTTCCACTGTCTGGAAGTGTGAGAAAAGAAACTACATTTAACTATTTCAACAGTAAATGGGTGGGACCTAAATGCCAATCTAGTAGCACACTTAAATTCATGCAGTTGGAGCACCATGGAAAAAAGCTTGTCAGAGAAGTTGCAATGAAAATGATGAGGGAAGTGATGTCGCATTTGTGAGAAAGTGACTGAAGTCAAGATACCAAGTCAGGATCAATTGCATTATCCCCTCTTTCGCCATAACATATCTTTTAGACAAATGGGGATAATTTGTTCACTTTGCTTTGTTGTGCTGGCTCGGGTGATTACTAGACGTTAGACAGGATGTGGTGATGTTAAGAAAAAAGTGGACAAACAAGAGGCAAATAAAAATACATAATATATATAAGTATATATAGGGAGGGAGGGAGAGAGAGAGAAAGAGATAGATAGATAGATAGATAGATAGATAGATATAGAGAGAGAGCACAAGATAGAGAAAGAGAGATAGTGAAAGAGAGAAAGAGATAGCAAGAGATAGGGAAAGAGATAGATAGATAGATAGAGAGAGAGAGAGAGAGAGAGAGAGAGAGATAGGGAAAGGGAGACAGAAAAAATACAAGAGCTAAATGTGGTTATCAGAATCAAGCCAGCATAGTGAATGTCAAGGTCAAAAAATCGTTTGAAGCATGAAACTGACTGTCACAATGTAGTGTTGATCCCTATGACAACACTCACTAATATTTATAAATGATCTTTTTCCAATACTGAATAATATTCTCACTTAAATATAGCAAATTTTAAAATATATATATATGTGTGTGCATCTTTGTAAGTAAAATATATATTTATATTGCTCATCAAACCTACGCCTATAATGTCTTGATTGAGACAGAAAATAACACCCAAGCTCATCACACCCACATCCCTTCCCCACTACCACAAGAACCAAGAGAAATTCTAACAAACACACAATGACAATAAAAACTCATTTAGAGATTTCATTAATAAAAATACCTCCATTTTTATTTGTTTTTTTTTTATAAGTACTTTTCTTCTTTTCAGTTCGTTTTAGTTTTCTTCGCATGACCAACTGCCCTTCCCCTGCCACAGCCCTTCCCCTGCCGCAGCTCTCCTCATCTCCAATTTCCTCTTCACTCCCAACATCATCTCCTCTTCTCCATTTCCCAAAATGAAATGATACAAACAAGACAAAGAAAAAAAAACATCAGTACAAATGAAAACATTGCCGTACAGAAGAAATCCATTATGGCCCAAACGGAGACGGTTGAATTATTGATAAAAATTATCAATCATTTGCTGAAAAACTACCCCCTTTCCCCACCCCTAGATCATTGATTACACCCACTTCCTACTAAGTTAAGTGGATTGGCTCTCTATGTTTACCTGGGAGGTGATTGGTTGAATGGAACGCAGTGGGGAAGGTGGAGATTGCTTCTCAGTTTGGAAATATTTTGTGTTTCAGATGCTATGCCTACAATTCCAACATGGATACACTTTTTTCACTTCTCTTTTTTAAGCAGCAGGAAAAAATATACAAAAGTATTGCTTAAAATAATCCTGGACAGAGAAGTCATGAATTCATTATATTTATTGTGTGGTCAGCCGTCCATCTGTCGCATTGTCCGAGTCGGTTCATTTCAGCTACTTATTGTGCCTGGAGATGAGGATCCAAATCCAGTGGGACAGCCTGGGAATGTTTAATAACCAAAAAGATTTGAGGCTTTCAAAGTGCACATATATATGCCACTATATGCGAAATGTATACACATTTTCTGTATATATTATGTCTGTAAAGATATTCTAAGCATAGCACAGTTTTTATGTTCCTTCCTTGACACTCCACATCATGGCTTTCCTTGACTTTTCCCGCCTTTGTAACTCTTAATAAATTTTGTTTTTTTGTTAACTTTCCTAAACTTTGTTCTGCCATCCATTTGCTCAAGTTTGTTACAAGGATTATGCATTGTTTTCCTCTATTTCTTTTGCCCTCAATCTGTCCTGTGAGTATAAAATTTTCCAAGCCCTCTTTCTTCATAATGTGCTCTAGAAATTTTAATTCTCTCTTTCTCATGTTAAGTATAAGTGTCCCTTTTGTTTCCATTTTCTTCAATTCTAAAGTGATTTTGAAAGCATTCACTTCTACATAGGAAGACTGAGTTTACATATCAGTTCTACTCTTTGTTCCTGACAAAATTTTTCTTGCTTCTTAATACTTTGCTTAGCTTTGGGAAGGCATTTTTATTAAACCAATAAACCTTTAGATTTCAGTGTTACACTTTCCATTCTTTGTAAAAACATTTCCCAGATATTTAAATTGTTATTATTGTTTAATTTTGTTATCTCTAATTTGTAATTTGAATGTTGGGCTCATCTTTTTGCTAACAACCATGCATTATGTCTTCTTGCAATTGATGTTTAGTCTTTTCTTCTCACTTTTTTTCACTACCTTCTATAGAAATTCTTGTAGTTTTCTTTCTGTGTCTTCTATCAACACTGTGTTATCTGCACACTGTATTTTGCCAATAATGAATCCTGGTAGAATTTCTAACTCTCTCAGATGAATATCAGAAACAAGAAATCAAAAGCCTTATGAACATTAAACAAAATTCCTCATTGGCTCGGTACGAATCTCTTAGTATTTGGATCCAACTATAAAAATTCTCATTTGGAAAAAGTACCACATTCTTTATTGTTTTTATCACAATGATTTGTTTATGGCCTTTTAGTATGATGGTCTAAAATTAAATATTGTTATTATTCTATGAATCATTCAAACAAGTATCTTTATTTTTCTTACTTTGATCCCTGATAATTTAGCAGCATTTACTCTTCAGTAAAGTTCTGTAAATAGTTATTTTTCTTTTTTCATTGCTTTTTTGCAAATATTGTTATCTTATTATGATCTTTGTTGTTTCATCTTTTATGAGCTTCCATACAGAATGTTTCATCTTTTATGAGCTTCCATACAGAATGCAACTTTACGCTTTTCATTTTGGTTCTGATTATATCCACACCAGTCAAAAGGATTTGATGTGGAGTGAATCAAATGATTAGAAGCCACCCCCTTAAAGGACAATATATCTATATATATATATATATATATATATATATATATATATATATATATATATATATATATATATTCAGTTTTGTATGGATATTAGTTTGTGACCCTGGGTTTCATGTTTTTGTGATCGTTAGACAAACTGGGTCACAAATTAATATCCAAATTAATATCCATATAACTGAATATGTTAACAGTATTACTGATATTGAGCACTTTCTACTAAGTACTGCGAATATATATATATATATATATATATATATATATATATATATATATATATATATATATATATATATATATAATTATTTATATATTATATGCGCGGTACTTATTAGAAAGCGCTCAATATCAGAGATAAACTAACATATTTGGTTGGATAGATGTGAGTTTGTGACCCTGGGTTTCACGCTTTTTGCGATCGTCAGACAAACAGACGCAAAAGCGTGAAACCCAGGGTCACAAACTCACATCTATCCAATAAATATATGTATATATATATATATATATATATATATATATATATATATATATGATATATATAATATATATGTGTGTGTATGTTTATATATATATATATATATATATATTATGAAATTGACTAAGTCTAACAATTATTTTAATATATTTTCTGTTTATACATTATTTTAATAGATACAACTATTTGCATAAATGCTCCGGCTATAATAAACAGTATTAAACAGAAAATATATTAAAATAATTGTCGGCCTTAATTCATTTCATAATATATGTTGTAATTTGTTTACATTAAGATATGCATCAAGTAGATATGATCATTTGAGAAAGATTGTGTTGTTTAAAAACAGTAATTTGTACTTTGCTAACCAGACTTTTCCTCTATAGCTGAGAATTATAGCATGTCATATCAAATGATGGTGCCATGTAGGATACAGGTTCGATTCCTCTTGGAGAAGACATATTTTTCTCCAAAATTTTTCGGACATTCTAGTTGGTAAATATACAAAATGCTGTTTTTTATAAACAGAGCATTTATTTAAATAATTGTATCTATTAAAATAACATATAAACAGAAAAAAAATATATAGATATATGTATATTAATACACATATATTAAAATAAATAAATATATATATATATATATATATATATATATATATATATATATATATATAATGCTAATAATCTCATAAATATAAGCAGCTACACTTGTTGAGCAAATCCTTGGGTGTTTTAGTTTCTAAATGAACAAACCAATACCCAAGGAAAAAAGGGTTAAAAAAGAAAGAACTAAGAACATGTATTTCTGGCGAAAATAATCGTTTTGAATCAAAGTTCAAAGTACAAAGAAAAAACCTCTGGCACGAGTAAAGTAAAAAGTAAAAAGTATATTATATATATATATATATATATATATATATATATATATATATATATATATATATATATATCTTGAATGAAGATATGCTACCTATATATATATATATATATATATATATATATATATATATATATATATATATATATGTGAAAAGTGTATATAAATATAAATAGATATAAATATGTATAATTATTTATATATTATATGCATGTACTTATTATTAAAGCGTGAAACCCAGGGTCACAAACTCACATCTATCCAACCAAAATATATATATATATATATATATATATATAGGCTTCATTCAAGCATGTTTGGTTGAATAATCTAGACATATTATGTATCTGTTTTTATTTTATTTCTCTCAATTTCATGTATCAATTTCTAGAAATTTTGATCGACAAAATTTACTGAAGGCTAATGATAGAAGAAAACATCATATGACCTAACAATCTTTTGTAAATAGTTGGCAGAATAGTGATTAGGAGAATTAGCTAAAAAAAAATTACTATGAATTGCAAAGAGGCTATTGTGGAGAGCCATGATCACTCAAATCTTGAAGAGACATGACACATAGAAGAAGTGATGTATCCATTGTGTACTGAACCAGAAGCTCTTGGAAGACAATAATTCTCTGCTCCTTCATGGTGTCATCATTTTAGAAACTCATTTTTACAAATTTCATCACACTAAACTGCAGGTGCTAGTATAGTTCAGCCTGTTTAGCTTTAATTTGCATTAACACCAGCAGCAGGGCTGCCACTTTGAGACCTGTCAGTAAGGTCAATTTCTACTTTCTCTAAAGGGCTTCCATTAACTGTATTGACACAATTTTTAGTGTGCTTACATCAAAAGCAACCTTTCCATAAATATTCGCTGAGTTGCTCTAAATGTTTTGCAGCACATTCTTTTTCACAAAACAGAAATTTCTGACAATTCTTTTCTTTCCATGAGCATCAAGAGAGGTGGAGATTTCTAAAAGACAATTATAGGTAGGAATAGAGAGGTTACCTGCTCAAAGTTTTCCTACTTAGCATTTAGATAATTCAAATTTTATTACTGAAAAAGTAAAAAAAACCTAAGAAGTTTAATATTTTTTAAATGAAATTCAAACAGGTATTACTTTTTAGCTAACTTTAATATGAAAGAAAGCTCTGAGTACTGCGTGTAATTGTCTGAAATTTTAATTGGATGCCATCTTTAAAACCAATAAGAATTATACAACAGGCATATTTGAAAATTATATTCATTCTTTTTGTATGAAAAGATAAAAATCTTTTGATGATACGCATAAACATTAAAATACCAACAAAGCCAACATGACTTTCTTGTTTATCACTCAACTATTGATGAGATGAAAATATATATTTAAGATAAAATTTCATCTGTTTTATTTTAAAAAAGGTCTGACAACCAGTTGAAACATATTTATCTGCTCACATCTAAATCTACTTTGCCATCCATCTCTCTCTCTTGCTCATTTTATCTCTCCTACTTTCTTTCTGTCTCACTCTCTCTCTTGCTCATTTTTATCTTTCCCACTCCCTTTCTGCCTCTCTTGTTTTGGTTATCTCTCCTACTTTCTTTCAGTCTCAGTCACTTATTCTTACTCTTTTTATTTCTCCCACTCTCTTTCTTTCTCATTCTTTCTATTTCTTGTTCTTTCTGTCTCTCCCACTTTCTTTCTCCTTTGCACACATGTGAGTGTGTGCAAAAGTGTGATATTTGTTGATTGACATTAGAACAGTTATTCAACTCTTTTTATGTTCTGATTGTAGGGGTACCACATGTAGGGGGTACCACATGTAGGGGGTACCACATGTAGGGGGTACTACATGTAGGGGGTACCATATGTAGTGCAGCCAGAGCAGTAGTGGCATGTCTCATAACAAATGGTGACCATGATGCGATATTTTTTCCTGGATACAAAACAATATATATAAAACAAAAAAAAATTTGTATTTGTATGAGTGTGTTGGAGAGTTCAGAATCAAAGGAGGGCCAAAGAAGTGAACGTGCTTTGTCGGCAGCATTCCTATCTACATGTGACTACATCTGAAAGCCAGAGATAAAAAGCCCAAAAAGAGGTTGAATAGGCTATCATTGCCTATATGTAGGCTGAAAGAGCACCCTCTAGCAAGCACTTTTGGCAGAGCCAAGAGTAACCCACAGTTAAATGTTAGCATGAAAATCAATAAAAATGTAATTCCAACCTTCCAAGATCAATATATAAGTAATTATGTATAGTGAAGGAAACGGCAACCAACAGCATGTCGCCTGAATCCTATGACAGAAAATGTGGCGAAAAAGAAAATTACTTACCAAAAAATGGGCACATATTCTGCATGACATGCTGAAGACGGAATATGTAAATTAAAAAACAAGTCCGTCGCAGGAGTTTCTATAAAAGTATTTTGATATGCAAAAATTGGGCGTCCTCTCCCAGTTGTTGACGAATGGAAAAATCCTTGGTCGATAAAAGCAGTTTGTGTTCTCAAATCGGGGAGGAAAATTGGTGTATTTTGGCTTTCCGCGTTTGTCAGAGTGGGAGTTGATTTACTGACTGGTTACGTGCATTGGGATTTGTGAGATAGTACCTGCGAATCGAGTTTTTGGCATTTCTTTCTTCCCCCAATGTTCAAGTCTGCAATTACAGTGATTTGTTCTCTGCATTGTGGAAGTAATCTGCGACAAATATTTCCTTTGCTTTCAGAATGCCTACATTATGTAAATAAAAATTAATTAAGAAATTAACAAATGTTGGTTGACAAACAGATTTTAGAAGGGAAGAAATATTTCCTGTTACTCTTAATTAATGCTAAAAGATTACCAAAGATTCTCTGGAAAATAGATATTTCTTGGGTTTTGTTTAAAATAATCAATTGCTAACAAAATAAAATTGAATTTATTATTGTCACTTACTACACTTTAAAATTTTTAAGAGGTTTAAGAAGATTGTGTAGTTCCAAACTTCCAAGTTGGCAGAGTCTGCCTGCTTTGAAAATCAGCTTTTCAAATCCTGACTTATTTTATATTAAATATTGATCTCTGTTGCCAATGAAAATTATGCCACAATCTCATCCACTGAGCAGGCTTATCTCTTTGAGAACCACTCAAGGTAGATGATTATTAAATGAGGTATGATATCTGAATGAAGAATCAGGTGGTAAGAAGTGGGGATATATAACAACTGAACCATGACTTCTAGAGATTTAGATTGTGCCCAGGCAAGGATCTGTTTCATAAAGTTCTTGGGAAAAGATGTCTGATTGGAACTTTCACCTTATCTTAGGAATATGGAGGAAATGAGAGTGATTCAATTCTGTGGAAGTAGTATGGCATCTGTGGGCTGTAAAGCTCTGGAATGGTAGAACAAAAGGATGGAGTTCATATGAACATTTGGAAATTGTGAAAGTCTAGCAAGAGACTTGCAACACAGTGTGTTGGTAGCAAAGACAAGTTTTCCTTCCCCATGAATGCATAAATGATCTTGACCACAAATCAAGTAAAGTAAGGATTGGTCAGATCCATCCCCCACTAGACATGTCAGCAATACTCTATTTCTTATTTAAACAGATTATTGTAAAAAATAAAGCACGGCAGAAGGAGTCAGTTACTTAGAAAAAATTTGGAATACACCAACCTATTTTCAAAAATCTTTGGCAAGGGATTGTATGTTGAGAGTTTGATTGGTAAACTATTGCCAGTTTATGTTTTGTGAACTGTTTTTGGTTTTTCTAACTTCACTGTATATTAGGGACAGTTGGGCACCATCTGTGAGAAAAAGAGCACCATGATGCAATTCACTCCACCAAAAATTTGGTAACAGCATGCTGTATTACTTGGCATTTGTGCTGGAAGCTCCAATACAATCATTTCAGAGTGTTTAGGTGTCAATTTGATGACAGTTCAGAGGATTCAGAAAAAGTTAGATGAGTCTAATGGCGATAAGAAAAGTGTTTTGTGTGATCACTAGTGATGGTGACATTATGCCTCCATTCATCTTTCCACAGGGCCCCAGACTCAACACGGAGGTCTACATCAAGTTCTGTGATGAGGTTGGGCTGTCCTGGATTTCTGTGACCACATCAACCTTCACATTTGGCCTCCTAACTCCCCAGAATTTAACGCCCTTAATTATTATGTGTGGGGCACAGTTGAGTGAGAGATTAACAGAAGTAATTATAACACCAAAGATGAACTGAAGGAAAGGATTATGGCAGCATTCACCAACTTAAACAAGGATACCATCCAGAAGAGTTGCAGGAGATTCTGAAGTCATCTTGAGGCCATGGTTGAAGCCAATGACAATTTTATTGAATAAATTTACTCTTTAGTATTTCAAGATATTTTTGTGTAATTATGGCAAATATATCTGTTAAAATGAGATGTCAGTGTTATTTTCATTATTGTGTAGTTTAGATGACAGTTTATCCATCGCACCTTGTATATCTCTTAAAACGTGATGTCAGCATTATTTTCATTTTTGCCTAATTTAGATGACAATTTATCCATCGCACCCTGTACATATTCCATTTGAGATCTGAGGTGAGCTTGAGACGAAATAGAAGTTCAAAAATATGGAACTTCATTGAGTGGGATTAATATGGATTATTACCAAGCCATTTTAGTAATGGTTCAAGATCAGATGGAAGGTATAGAAAAAGAAAGATTGTATGATGATAACAAACCAAATAAGAAAAGCCTGTCTACCTTGAAAATCCCTGGCCTTATAAATGATTTTAAACATAAACCACAGAAATACAATTTGAAATACAAGGGAAATGAGATTTGAAATGTTGTGAAGTACCAATTATTTAAATTATGAATGTGTGCCTTGAAAATCAACATTCAAAATCCAAGGTATTTTAATTGAATTTAAACACTGACTACTGACATTAACACAAAACCTACAACTACCTCGACCATGTATCAGGTTCCAATAATTTATTTCTTTTATTTCTTGGAAAATAAAGGATTTTATCTGAATTCTGGAGTTTGGTAATGATCTTTGCCAATATGTCATCCAGAAGGGAATTGTAAATATATCATTTTTTTTTGTTTTTAGCTCAGATCTTTGCTTCTCTTGAAGTGCTAAGAATTTTTTCCTCAAACCTTTTCTGTATTTGCCTTTGTGAATGAAAGTTTAAATGTGAGTTGTTTGGGGACACAAGTGTCATCCATCATTTCATCTTCTTTGAAGCATATCCACTGTTCCTAAGGGAATTCCTTGTTGGCAGACTGTTGGTCTCAAAGACGTATTGTACCCTTTCCTTTTCCCACTAGAACAGTTTGAAATCAAAGTTCACCTCAGATATAATTAAACCTCTACCCCAAATACTCGCGTTTTTTTTTTCTCCTCACGTAATATGATCTTTCTAGACTTTGGTTAATATCACGCCTTTAGCTTTATTGGAGAGAAAACATTATAGATGCATTCTCTTTATTATATCACAGCCTATGAGGGTTGTAGGGTCACATGTATGGCATATGTAACAGTAGTTGTGTGTCTAGGACAAGATAGCCTGAGACTATTCTTTTTCGGTTCGGTTTTGAATTCAGTTTTCCTTTTGCTTGACAGGTCACCTACTCAAGTCAAAAAAGACCATTCTGGTCAACTATTTAATCTATAGCTTAGGGAAGATGGATTCCATAACTATCCTCAAAGACATTAGTGTGAGAAAGAAAACTAAATCAACCAGAAATTGAACTCAGCTTGCAGATTTCAGGTTTCATGCAATTGCCAGTACATGATGCACACATATTATACAAGGTATGGCAGAAGTACCTCATAAAATACATTTTAAACTGTCACTTGTGTGGTGCTAGTGAACTTAAGCACAGTCAATGGTGTCTTCATTTAACTAATCTTTTACTATTTTTCTTTTCAGGTACTATAAGTTACCATCATGGATTGGACTGGTGCACACCGTGCATTTGATGTTGAAATGTTTTTTCTTTATAATGTTAAATCTGTAATTTCAACACAGAGACCTTTTCACGGCTGATTTCATATTATGTTGGATACTGTTCTGGATAGAAAATTAATACTGCAATGGATTGAACATTTCAGGACCACAGGTTCAGTGCTTAAACGAAAGCTGCGTCAAAGAACTCAAAGTGTTTGAATTTCCAGATGATAGAAAACTTTAGAAATTATTTACAATTGTGCAAATGCCCTCATTTGGAGGATGTCATTTTGAAAACAGAATGAATAAAATTTGTATCTGTTTGTTCAAACAACAGGGGAATAAATTTTTAATAGCTGTTATCTTGGTCTTTATGCCAACCTTTAAAATGTGGAACATATTTCTGCCATACCTTGTATAAAGCTTTAAGTGTTAGTGATTAGAGACTAGCATCTAATTTGGATACAAGGTCATATTGAGGAAGGAATCAGTCTTTCAAATGGTAAAGACATGTCTTAACTGAAAAGCAGCATTTCTAAATTGTTATATAGGAATAAAGTGTCGATGTTTGAACACAGATTGCCAGTGAGCAAACACGGACGATCCCATTTTGAATAAGTAGATCACGTGATAGTAAAGGAAATATATATAGAGAGGAATTAGCATGGAGTCTAATTAATCACGCTTTCTATTCTATCCTCTATTACTATACGGATCACCATTTCTATTCTATCCTCTATTATTATATGGATCGCTCTTTCCACACTATCCTCTATCTCTATACTATTCATTGTACTATTTCTCTATACTGATAACTATACGGATTACAATTTGGATCAATATTCAGTGGTTACTTTTCGAGCAAGTATTATGGAGCAAGTACTATTAGTGCAAATGTTATTCAAAGGCATCTGACACCGGTATTGTTCAACAGCATTACTATAGTTGTATCTGTGATTACAAAGTCTCTACTACATTGCAAAAGTGACAACAAGTATTTGTTGACATTACAAAAGTGTCAATGAGTGTTTATTGACATAACAAAATAAATATTAGCTTTTACATGATTTAGAACACTGATGGCTGCTGTCAGATTGTCATAAGCAATAAATTCTCTTACCAAGTGCACCCTTGAGAATTACCAAATTAGATTTATTATAAAAATTAATGTCAAATTTGCTGATCAGTTATCAATAATAATGCTTAGAATTTAAATATGTTGTTGCTTATTTGTTGAATTTTAAGACATATTATGTATATATTATACATATAATATGCATATACTATGGATATATTATGTATATATTATGTATATACTATGCATATATTACACATATAATATGCATATATTATGCATATATTATGTATATATTATGCATATATTATGTATATATTATACATATAATATGCATATATTGTGTATGTATTATGCATATATTATACATCTAAAATGAATATATTATGTATATATTATGTGTATATATAATACATATAATATGCATATATTATGTATGTATTATGTATATATTATTCATATAATATGTATATATTATGCGTATATTATGTATATATTATGTATATATTATACATATAAAATTCATAATGCATATATTATGCATATATTATACATATAATATGCATATATTACGGATATATTATGTATATATTATAGATATATTATGTAATTCTTTGGGGTCTACAGTCTGCAAGGGATATACAATTAAAACAAAATCAACAAAATAAACATGAAATTCAATCAACACTATTCATATTCAGTATGTACTTAATAGCCTTGGGAAAAGCATAACACTTGAGCTACTTATAATTCACTTTACATTAGTTGAGCTGAAAAGGCATGAATCCAATTTTCCCTGTATTTTCCTATTGTCAGCCTATGTCTTGTGTCCTTTCAGAACATAGGCAATCCTAGCTCTCCCCCACCCTCTATCCCTTGCAGCTCTAAACAAGTTCCTTCCTTCTGCTTCCTCTCCCCAGACCACATGCTGTCATCCACTTACTTAAGGCCACTAGGTATGTCATGGCTTGTTTTCTCTTGTCTCTCTTTCTCTCTATTCAACCTGTGGGTATCAGATTCAGGCCATCTTTCCTCATTATGCGTCCCAAGAACTTCAGCTGCCCCTTCCTGATGTTAAGTATAAGCCTCCTCCTTGTTTGCATCCTCTCTAAGACCTCATCTTTGCTCACACGCTCAGTCCATGATATCTTTAGCATCCTTCTGGAGAATGAGGGTTCCATTACGTGCATGAAAAACAGAATCAGTAATTTGAATTTGAAGTTCAACAATAGCTGCCAGTATTCCTTTTGCACTAATTATATATTCTATACCATTGATGGATATTTTAACAAAATTTTTTGTTACTGGTATGCCATATTTTTTAAAAATGTCATGTCCCTTTAAGGATCTAGGCAATTATAGCTCTCTACAGATTCCTTCCTCTTTATTATCTCTCAAGTGCCATGAGCAAACCACTTTCCCTTAATTACTTTATTTACAGCCGTTGGGTCACTCACATCATACCAGCAGGGATAGCCCCATGTTCACAGGAATAAAAACATACACAGAAATAACACTAAAAACATATTAAAATTAAAATCATACAATTTATTTATTTTTGTTTACTGATGTGTGCATATATTAGTTATAAATGTTTTAACATTGTATGTGATAAAAGGAAGAAGTCACTTTGTATTATAACAAGCAATGTCCCAAAGAGAGAAGCTGGACATCTTGACCCTCCAATTCTCAGTAACGAAGAGAGTGAATTTAGTGTCTTTTGGTGCAAAGTTTGTTTTCAGGCAGGAAAATATTCTGTTTCATTCTGGGAGAATTTTATTATTTTGGTTTTTATTTAATTTTTTAAGTTTTAATGTTATTTGCTTTATTTTATTTTATTTATGATATTCATTATTATTGTTATTTTATATTTTTATTTTAATTAATTTAATAATAATTTAATAATAATAATGATAATAATAATAATAATAATAATAATAATAATAATAATGATAATGATATCCCTACAAGCCTCATTATTAACCATGATAGAGTCAGTTGAGTGTTTCTTTTGTGGAATCTTTTGGAATTGAAATTTGGTAATCTTAGCACTGAACATTATTTTGTGGAAATCCTCTTATACTGTAGATTTGTTGTTTTTTTATCAGGTTAGTGCTTGGCCTTTGGGATTGTCTTTGCTGTGTTTGGCTGATGTCTGTTTTCAGTTCAAATCAGCCATCGTAGCAGTCATGTTTGAAGAAAATGGTGCCTCCTTTTATCAAAAGATATGAGGATTTGCTGAGTCATTATTTGTCAAAAGATTATCAGCCATCTTGCCAATGGGTTGAAATTTGCTCTCTCACACTGGGAACTGAGTTTTATCACAGGATATCTTTGCACTTTTTTCATGAGCAAAGCATAGAGAATCACTGCAAAAATACATCCATGTACAAATTGTCTTTGAAACTATTTTTATTTCTTGTGTATATTTTTCTTTGCATTAGATGTTGTTTGGTTCTGAACGCAGGATCATTGAGTAAGAAAATATAAATTTACATTTCAAATATTTCTTTTCTTTTGCTTTTCTGGAAACTGGAGATCAAGTGACAGCAAGTTTTTTCAACATTCCAGCATTCTTCTTAGTATTTTTGTTATTTCTATTGTTTGGAGGTTTTCAAATCTTTCTAAAATTTTCAAATTTGTCCTCGTTTTATCCTTATGACCTTCATTTCTTACTATTTTCTCGTTCATTCATATCACACACCCCATACAGTAATCCTTTACATTCAGTGGCCTTATCATGTGTGAATTCTGGCATTTAAAATAATCAGAGAAAATCCTTCTTGTTGGATGTGATTCACATTGGTACCAGAGATCAATATTCCTTCCAGATTAACTCAGGATTTGGAATACTGGTTTTCAAAGAAGGCTGACCATTCCAATTTGGAAAATTGAAACTACACAATTTTCTTAAACTTTTTTCAAGGTTTTTCATCATTGTTCACAGTGCTCTGATAACAACTTGCATGACCGTAACATTTATCTTCCCCAACCTCCTCAGGCCAAGTCGACGTTCTCATGTATCATCTCATGTATTCATCTCTACATTTTGGTCTAATACAAAAGCAAAATCAGTTAATTCTTTGAATTATTATTATCATTCATTCATTTCAATGCTTACATTATGTGCTTTATTGTGATCACTAGAGATCAACTTACAGCAAGTCTCCTTAATACTCCAGGACTTTCCCCAGTATTCTACCTGTTTTAGTAGTGTTGTATCAGAAAGATTTTGATATTACTTTGGGTTACCAATTCTTCCAGTCATTTGGGGAGGGTTTTCAGATCATTCGAAATACTCTGAAAACAATGAGCATGATCCACTATTTTTTTTGTCTCTTCTCAAAGTCTTGATATTTGTTCAACTTTTTGAATTTTACTTTAATCTGCACAATTTTAAATGCAATGTCAATCACTATCTACTGTCCTCCTGATTACTCTCTTGTCTTCCCACTCATTATTAATGATTCTGTTTCTAATTCTTCCAAACCCTGTAACTCCTCATGTCTTAGTGGCTTTACTGCCTTGCATGGGGTGATATCAATTAAAAAAAAAAAAACTTTGTGATCTGCTTGAACAGCAATAAGCAATGGCAAATATTCTTGTTTATCTTGACTAAATCTGTTTTGTCTTTGATTAAGATTATTTTGAATATCTATATTCAAAATATTTTCCTGTTACTAATTCTCTAACTTAGTTTAGAATTTGCACATATACTAATTTATTTGCATAGTTACCAGTCAATCAAACTTCCCATCCATCTATACGTAGTTTTGTATTCTTTCTAGGTTTACTTGATACATTCTATGATTATATAGGCTGCGGCAGAAATACCTCCCACATATACCTCCCAAAAATACTGACCACATAATAGTATGACATCAGTAGCAATGGTGTCTTCATCTCACTGATATTTTACCATTATGTGGGAGGTATTTCTGAGAGATACAGTGGGGGGAAATAAATATTCGTTCACATGAAAAATTGTATTTTTATAAATGTAAAAGCCTTAACTAAAACAAATTTTGATACATTTTATGTGTAAAGATACATTTTATTAAAAAAATAGTAATAAACTTAATTAATTCTTATTCTAACAGAAATTAATGCATCTTTTTCATTTTAACTGATGAAAAAAGTATTCGTACAAAACAAAAAAAGCATATTAACTTAATTTAATACTTTGTGGAATATCCTTTATTGAGTTCAACAGCTACCAGTCTATTCCTGTACATCTCAACTAATGATTTGCACACATTGAGTGGTATTTTGTCCCATTCTTCTTGGCATATTGTCTTCAAATTCTTGATATTTGTTGGTGCTCTTTTCACAATTTGAATTTTCAAATATCGCCATAAATTCTCGATTGGGTTCAAGTCTGGGGACTGACTTGGCCATTGCAAGACATCAACATTACTTTCAGCTAACCATTTCCTTGTAGATCTAGCGGCATGCTTAGAATCATTATCCAGTTGGAAAACCTAAGTCTCTCAACAGAACGCATTAAATTGTCTTGCAGGATTTTCTGGTATCTTTCGGCATTCATCTTGCCATCTATTATTGATATTGTGCCAACACCTTTTGCCGAAAAACAGCCCCAGATCATGATAATGCCACCACCAAACTTTACAGTTGACAACGTGCTCTTTGGTAAGTAGGCTTCACCATCCTTCCTCCACACATGATTTCAATAATTATGACGAAACAACTCTATTTTAGTTTCATCTGTCAATAGTACTTTTTCCCAAAACGAATATTCTTTATCCTTATGCTCTCTAACGAATTTTAGCCTAGCATCTCTGTGTCATTTCAAGAGGAGTGGAGTCTTCCTTGGGCTGCGTGATTTCAGACTGCTTTTGTGTAGTTCATTACTGATTGTACACTTGGTTACTTTAATCCCTAATGCACGCAGATGTTCCTGCAGCTCTTCTTGGGTAACCTGTGGATTTTGTTGGATCTAGCATCCTAATATCCTTGCTGATCTTAGAACAATCTTCCTCGGAGCACCTGTTTGTCTTTGGTTTTCAACACTGTTACAAGTTTTAAACCTTGCAATGAACAAAGCAATTGTAGTAAAAGGAATATTCAGGTTGTTAGAAATTGTTCTGTAACTGTTCCCATCTTTCCAAAGAGACAAAATGTGTTGTTTTTGTGAAATAGTCAATTCTTTACCTTTAGGAATTATTAGAACCTTCTCGTAAGACTAAAAATTGCTGAATGCTCTGATAATGGCTAATAGTGTTAAGTATAATTACTGATAACATTCCGGGAACATTCTAGAATATACTTTTTTCATAATTAATTGATTATTTTCTTCTAATAATTGATTTGTACAAATACTTTTTTCACCAGTTAGAATTAAAAAATACATTAATTTCTGTTAGAATAGGAATTAATTAAGTTTATTATTATTTTTTAATAGTATGTCTTTATATATAAAATGTGCCGAGATTTGTTTAGTTTTAGGCTTTTACATTTATAAAAATACAATTTTTCAAGTGTACGAATATTTATTTCCCCCCCACTGTATATATGGGAGATATTTCTACTACACACTGTATAACTTCACACAGTTTGTATTTGTTATTTTCCTGTATTTTGTCTATGTTTGTTTTTATATAATTACTTTTCATGGCATTGATCTTAGTTTCTATTAATAATGTTTATGTTTCTCTTATCATTGTCCTCTTTATAACCATATCCTTAATTATAAGAATTCAGCAAAGACCTTCATTTATGACATTAGAATAGAGAACATAATATTTTATTAGTTTTTATTCAGAGCAAAAATATCCATTCATACACATGAAGTATTTCTGTAAATATGGAATATTGCTGTCATATATGGTCTGGTGTCCCTGTTGTATATCTCAAGGTCCTTGACAAAATGCAGAGACAAATATGCAATGTAATAGGTTCTGATCTGGCATCTAGTCTACAGCCCCTTTCTCACAGATGTGCTGTGGCTTCCCTCTGTCTCTTATACAAGTATTTTTACAGCAACTGTTCCGATTAGCTACTTTGCTGGTTCCCAGAATGCATGAATTTAAGCAAGCTACTAGGCTGGTATCTTGGTCCCACCTTTTCACTGTCAAAACGGTTAAATATAACCATCTCTTCTACTCAAGCAGTAGCTTCTCTCACACTTCTCATCTGTGGAACTCCCTTCCCCTTGCTGGCTTCCCTGATAACTATAATCTTGAAATATTCAAGTGTAATGTCAATCGACATCTTCTGATACCTTGATATTGTTCCCTGTCCTTCTCTCTATCCTTTCCTCAAACACGCCTCTTTCTTCTTGTTCTCAAGCCTCTGTAACTCCTTGCACATTAGTGGCACTCCTGCCTTTCTTGGGGTGAATTGCTTTAAAAATATATATATATATATATATATATATATATATAACTGAAAAGTTGCAGTTGCATATGTCAAGAATTCTTCTGGAAGTTTCATTTTCTCACGTTGATCTTAACAAGCAAATGACCTTCTGCAACAAATTTTTCTTATGAACTCCACTATCTTTTTTTAAAATTGAAAAACAACATTTTATACTGTTGTTCACCCAATACAAAGCACAAGAGCCACTCAAGGTAGGGGTTTACTGAATGATATTTTTATAATAGTACAAGAAACGAGGAACTGGGAAGCAGGATGGGGATATGTAGGATAGATATTGGTTGATCATAGATTTGTAAGTACAATATTGTAGTGGTTTGGGAAGCATCCTCTGAGGAGTCTGTTCCATAAAGTGACACACCTACAGTAAAAGCTGCCTGAGTGTAATTTCCTTCTTCTTTTTTTATTTTTTTAATTCTTAATACATTCTAATTTTCACTTGAGTCAGACCATGTCATAGACATTTTGGTAGCTTATCCATGCCATGTCTACAAGATTCTTCTTTCAGAATATTTTCATTGGTTGTTTAAAAATTCACTTGCTCTTTTGATTTCTTCTTGACATCTATTTGATCTTCAGATTGAATTCCTTGACATTTACATATTTGGTTCATTTGACAATTGTTAACAAATTCATATAGATTCCGCATTAGAGGCAAGCATGTTATAAGCCTGTAATTACTTGTATCTGTTTCTTTATAGGTATAGTTTTGGTTCAGTTTTTCCATTTGTTGTCTGTCTGGGGTCGTTTGCTTCCATCAGATATTAGCTTAGTTGATGTGCTAGTCTCTTGTGTATGATGATCAATTTCTTCATCTTAGATTCCCTCATCATCTCACATTTTCCAGTTAACATTTTTCATTATCAGGCTGATGATTAAAGTTACAACTAATGTTGCTGCTGCCTGTCATATATTGACTGCTGCTGTTGCAGTTGAAGACTTGCTGTTATTTGTCTTTTTTTATTAGTAGTTCCCATATTGTATTTATTTCTATGCTAGGCCTACTAAGGGGATCCACATAGCCTAGCATATGTGCTGATCCTTTCAGACATCTAACTCTCCAGTGTTTTTCCCTGTCCAGAATTTTCACTTCCTTCCACAGGGACTGATGATTATCCCTTTCCCTTCATCCATGCCGGATTTTATTGTCTCCATCCTCACTATGGCTCTTTGATGTTCCTCCAGGCTTACTTTTGGAGGGAAGCTTGTCTCACCTATTCTCTTCTCTGCTACAACTGCAATTGAGTACACACAATTTTTGGTCATGTTCTCCCTGTGTTAGGCTTTAGATATTTCTCAGTAAAGTGGAATGGCACCTGGATATTGTCCCGATGTTGTATTGACCACAAATTTTATGAATCAGTTGATCAGTTTTCTTCTTATTATTACCATACTCTTACCTATGATCATTATTAGCATAATCCTTCCAATGTTTTTACTATTACCATAATCTTACCTAAGATTAGGATTATTATTACATAATCCTTACAATGATTTATATTATTACCATAATACTTTGTAATATTTTTTTTATCCCAATCCTCCCCAAGATTCTTATAATCAAAATCTTTTCTATGTTAATTATTATTACCATAATCCTTTCCATGTATCTTATTCTAATTATAATCCTTCCCAAGATTATTATCATTATTACTATTTTCTTCATGATAATTATTTTTATTACATAATCCTACTTACAATTTGTATTGCTGCTATAATCCGCCCTAAGATTATTATAATTTCATAATCCTTCCATGATTATTATCACATAATCTTTCCTGGGATTATTATTGTCATAACCCTTCCTATGATCATTACTGTCACTGTATTCCTCCCCATTATTATTATTATTATTATTATTACAATAATCTTTACCATAATTATTATTAGTAGTAATAATGCTAAATAATCATTACCATGATTATTTACCATTACCCTTCCCATTATTATTAAGTCTTTCCAAGTTATTATTATTATTATTATTATTATTATAATGCATTAGAAGGAATTTAATAACTGACTTTAACTGCTGAGAGGTTGTGTCACTTGGATGCCATTCTGGTTGTTGGAGAATAGTACAGTCAGATCAGAGACTCTTGCCTCATATGGATATCATGTCATATAATGTCACATACTTAGAAAGGAAATCAGCATTGCTTAATATCAAATATAGTATTTTGACAAAATCTTCAATAACACACTTTGCACTTATTGTTCTTTTAGTTTCACATCTCAAAGATAATTTGTTTGTGTTATTAATTAACTTTCATTGGTAACAATGTCTGACAAAGCTTAATTACTTATATTGCTAACTTATATTAACACTTACAATATATCATATAATACATAATATAATATATAATACTTATATTACTAACTGTAATCAATGGTAATCAGTTCGCTGTTTGATGGGTGGGTAAATTTTTTTTAAAAGCGTTTTGGTTTTTCTGGTGCATAAAGTGTTTTTAAATGTTCTGCAAGTTAAATTATTTCTGATCATAATACCTACAGCTGATGTTTTTGTTTTTTTGGATTAAAGATTGACTTTCATAGGCTATAAAAACTTTCCTGATGAAATGTAGAAATTACTTTCCTCTAATATCAAACAGTGTTCATTATGAGTGTACATCCCTCCACTTGTTGGACTGAAGAGGAAAAAGATGAGCAGTCAGTTTGTTCTCCTTTTGTCTCCTCTTGACTGAGAAGAAGTGACATAGATCATTTCTTATTGGTCATTTTTTAGGTTTCATTATTTAAACAGACACTAAGACACATACACAAAGACAAATTCACACATTTCATTTCTTTTGTTCTCTCTTTCAGATCTGATGAAGCCTTAAATAACGAAATGCATTATGGGATATATTTCGAAACAAGGCTATTTTCTTAAACATTTTCCAATTGTCAAAAATTTTGTCGTGATTATATAGCTTAATTTTAAAACAATATAATATATAATACTTATATTGCTAGCTGTAAACAATGGTAATTGATTTTGAATCTATTTCAGTTGAATTTCAAAATAATTTGCAAAACTTAAAGATTTAAATGATAGCTTTTTATTAGTTTTCACTGCTTTCATCATCCCATTCACTCATTTTGATCAGTTGAAGACTGTTTAGTGACAGCAAGAAATGAGATCATTTAGGTACAAACCCCATAGAAAATTTTCCCATCTGTAATTTGCAAAGTTTCAATGAGAAATTACTTTTATAGCTAATATATAATTTAGATATCATCATAATTACTTCTGCTTTCCTCTTTCCCTCAATCTGTCCTGTGAGTATGAGGTTTTCCAAGCTATCTTTCCTCATGACATTCCCCAGAAATTTCAACTGCCTCTTCCTACTGTTAAGTATAAGTTTCCTTTTTGCTGTCATTTTCTCTAAAACCTTGTCATTGCTCACATGTTCAATCCATAGTATCCTCAGCATCTTTCTGTAGAACCACATTTCTGTTGCTTCAAGTCTCTTCTTCATTTTTAAGGAGATATACCCTTCTAAGCTTGAAACAAATCCAATTGTCAGCTCATATGTCTGGTAGAGGGATTAGCTATCACTCGGGTACTTGAGGAGCCTCACTTATTTACTGTATTAAAAACAAATAAAAAAATTCTTTTGAAAGTGAAACATTTTTCCTAAACTAA
The DNA here is from genome assembly GCA_903632075.3 of Acanthosepion pharaonis. Taxonomy (NCBI): domain Eukaryota; kingdom Metazoa; phylum Mollusca; class Cephalopoda; order Sepiida; family Sepiidae; genus Acanthosepion; species Acanthosepion pharaonis. The sequence goes on from CAHIKZ030005410.1 coordinate 1,062,808, forward strand.
TTGACATGGAAGAGTTTAATACTCTGCTTAGCTTTTGGAATGAATCTTTGGCCATTCCAATACGTCTTCAGATAACATTTTCTATCCTCTGTTAAAACACTTGACAGATATTTAAAATTTCATACTTGTTTGATTTTAGTATCCCTGATTTGTAATTTGAATTTTGGACTGATCCTTTTGTTGATGATAATGCAGTCTGTCTTCTTTTAGTTTAAACTTAGTCCCTTATGATTTATTACTTATAAAATCAAATAAGTTAACAGTAAATTCTGAACTGAAATTTGCATATATACCTGATTTGTAGTACAATTCCTGAGTAGCCAGGCTGAACATGTCAAATATTTATGGCATTTTTATCAATTTTGTCTTTCTGATATTTACTAAGATAAAATTACAGGACAACACAAGGTCAACTGAGGTGATATAGGGAGGTATAGTTTATGTCAGTCTGCCAAGTAGAGAGGTCTGCATAATAGTTGAACTCAAACTTTGGCCTTTGACATCAGTCAGATGAATGAATTTTCTCTTTCTTGACTTGGTCTTATTATTTCCTATCACTTCTTATAACTTACTTTCCTAACATACAAAAAAAAAACATAAAATCTTGGAAAAAACATTTATTGCTACAAAGTCATTTCGAGATGAAGTCTTGAAAAACATTTCTTGTATTGTTTCTCTCTGAAAGTAGAATGTTCTACAAGCTAAAATTGCATAAAGTAACAAACCAAGATCTGTCTATATTTCTGAGATGAGGTATTATGTACACTATTTACATTATTTGAACTATTGTCCTCATCTCTGTCACCATATTTATCACAGCGTTTCGGCTGTTGTACACTCCGGCCTTCTTCAGATGGTTGGAATGTCAAACTGAACCCTTTAATTCACTCACTGGGGTAGACTGTTCTAGTTCCACATGCCATGTTTAATGGATGTCAGTTATCAGTTATCTCCTGCTTAATTCCCCTCTCCAAGTTCTCCACTGCCTTAACCGGGTATTGAACTCACACTTTGGGTCTTGTTACTGGATCTAACTAACACCTTTATCCACTGTGCCATGTGTTCATTTCAACATTCCAACCACCTAAAGAAGGCTGGAGTGTACAACAGCCGAAATGTAATAAATATGGTGACAAACCAGTTATAATTAATTTATAAAGAAAAGCTTTGTGAGCGTTCCCAGACCCATAAAACAATTTTCCATGTGATTTTATATTTCTGAGCTTTCCTAGACCCATAAAACAATTTTCCATGAGATTTTATATTACTGAGCATTCCCAGACTCATAAAACAATTTTTCATGTGATTTTGTTTTTTTTTATTTCTGAGCATTGTCAGACTCAAAAAATAATTTTCCATGATATTGTTATAATGATTGACAATGCAACAATGATTACTGAAAATTATGATGTTTACTTTTGTTATAAAATAAAATAAGACATATCTCGGCTGATTTGCAGGCAAATAAACTAACATTCTCAAGAGCGAGAGCCGGATGTGAATGAGACAAGTCCCCGTCATAAAATGACCATTATCATCGTTTACACATAAGCCCGACGCACGAGGTCTGGTCAAAAAATAAAATAATATTTTAAAGTGTTTCTATTTTCGGCCAATATAAATGCTTCCCTCCTAATTATACTCGCATCATTTTACAAGCCTGTTAAGCCATAAAAAACGCCATAAAAGGGGTCACATGGGGAAGTACAAGATCAGTCAACAGGAGGCTAGGGAAGAGACCTGTCATGGTCAAACTGAGCAGTCGGCAGCAGCTAGCAGCAATCAGCAGCAGTAGCGCCACGCCAACCAGCGAGAAATACTATGAGAGATAAACCCAGGATGGCAGCCGGCTTATGAACTATACCACAAGGTAGCTATCCCCAAACCACTTGTTCCTATTGAAATAAATCACGTAAATCTATTTCTGCTGTTGTCGTATTTCTTTCTTGGAACCATATGCTTGTCTATAACACTTTTTAAGAGATGTGTCAATGTAAGCTTAGAAAGTGGATGTTTTGAATGTCTACAAAGAAATACAAATGTCTAAACAACCAAGAATTCTGTCATATTTCAAGCTTTTTACATGAGAAAAAGAAGGAATCAAACCTTGGCATTCAACATCAAGAGGAAGGAGAATTTTAGAGTTTGGGAATTCTTAAAACTTTCTCCATGTAAATTAATGGTAATTTCTAGTTCACCCTGTTGCAGAGAAACTTATACTGATGTCAGTCTTTTGTGAAAAGAAATTCTTTAAAAGCAAACCTTTATCGATCTGGGAATAATTGTATTGGCGATAAATTTATGGAAAGTACAAATTTGATCTTTTTTTCAATTGTAAAATAATTAACTTGAGTAAATGATGAAAATGTCAACCTGATGCTGAGATGATTCTTTTTTAAAAAAAAAACTTTTTATGATTTATTTCATTTTTAATTTAACATTTATTCAGGAATATTGGAAACAACAAACAAAGAACATAATATTGACAAACATAGCGCTATTGTTTAGTTCCATTATTTAATATTGTTTATTTTAATATTTCACTCTTTATTCATAAAGTATATCATTGTTTATGAGGTACATTCATAGAAGCTCATTCATTATACATGTTCATGGTCCATATTCCTGATGAATCTATATATAAAATTCTGTGATTGCCATTAGTCCGTCCATCTGACTCACCCTCTAAAATATCCATACATTTAACAGATTGAAACCATATTTTGGGGAGAAGTGCAAACAGGTAAAGGGGTACAAATTACAGTAGGTTTTACCAGCGTGTGTAGCTCATTAGTATAAATTTTCATTAAGATTTTGGAAAAAGGAAAAGTTTTATAATTTAACATACAAAATACGCCCATTATTTTAAAAACAATTTAATGATTAAAATAATAAATATTTATTTAATAAAAATGCAATATTGTTTATTGCATATCTTTTCTTTAAGTTTTTATATATGCAAGACCCCAGTTTCCAGTTTCATCTGTGTTTGTGAGAATTATAAATAAATCACAATGACAAACACATCAAAACATTGGAATTTGGCTCCAGGAAGAAAAATTTACATATAGCCAGTTGTATGTTGCATGCTCAAGTGTAAGAAATCCTAAGAATTTATTTTTAATTGTTAAAAAGAAAAAAATAAATTTTCTTAAATATATTGTTTACCATGAAGTCTTATAAAATTAAATTGAAGAAATTATCAAACCACGAAGTAGGGTTTTTGCCAAAGTATCTTTCCAAACAAATCCTTTCATTGATTGATCTGCAAAATTGAATGAAACGTAGAGATTGTAAATCTCTGCAAAAAATGTTAGCAATAACTTCAGCAATACTAAATACTGTGAAGATTTAAACAAACTGATGATTGCTGCAAAAATATTCGAGAACTTATAAATCAAAACCATGAAACATGTTCATGGTAAATATTCATAGAATACATTCATGAAATATTTTCAGGGAGCATATCTATAAAGTGCAGTCATGGAGCAAATTCATGAAACATACACTAGGTTCTTATTCATGGAGCAAATTCATGAAATATACTCAAGTGGCTTATTCATGCAGCAAATTCATGAAACATACTCAAGGAGCTTATTCATGGAGCAAATTCATGAAACATACTCAAGGGGGTTATTCATGGAGCAAATTCATGAAACATACTCAAGGAGCTTATTCATGGAGCAAATTCATGAAACATACTCAAGGAGCTTATTAATGGAGCAAATTCATGAAACATACACAAGGAGCTTATTCATGGAGCAAATTCATGAAACATACTCAAGGGGGTTATTCATGGAGCAAATTCATGAACATACTAGGAGCTTATTCATGGAGCAAATTCATTAAACATACTCAAGGAGCTTATTCATGGAGCAAATACATGAAACATACTCAAGGGGCTTATTCATGGAGTAAATTCATTAAACATACTCAAGGAGCTTATTCATGGAGCAAATTCATGAAACATACTCAAGGGGCTTATTCATGGAGCAAATTCATGAAACATACTCAAGGAGCTTATTCATGGAGCAAATTCATGAAACATACACAAGGAGCTTATTCATGGGCAAATTCATGAAACATACTCAAGTGGGTTATTCATGGAGCAAATTCATGAAACATACTCAAGGAGCTTATTAATGGAGCAAATTCATGAAACATACTCAAGGAGCTTATTCATGGAGCAAATTCATGAAACATACTCAGGGAGCTTATTCATGGAGCAAATTCATGAAACATACTCAAGGAGCTTATTAATGGAGCAAATTCATGAAACATACTCAAGGAGCTTATTCATGGAGCAAATTCATGAAACATACTCAGGGAGCTTATTCATGGAGCAAATTCATGAAACATACTCAAGGAGCTTATTCATGGAGCAAATACATGAAACATACTCAAGGGGCTTATTCATGGAGTAAATTCATTAAACATACTCAAGGAGCTTATTCATGGAGCAAATTCATGAAACATACTCAAGGAGCTTATTCATGGAGCAAATTCATGAAACATACTCAAGGAGCTTATTCATGGAGCAAATTCATGAAACATATTCAAGGAGCTTATTCATGGAGCAAATTCATGAAACATACTCAAGGAGCTTATTCATGGAGCAAATTCATGAAACATACTCAAGGAGCTTATTCATGGAGCAAATTCATGAAACATACTCAAGTGGCTTATTCATGCAGCAAATTCATGAAACATACTCAAGTAACTTATTCATGGAGCAAATTCATTAAACATACTCAAGGAGCTTATTCATGGAGCAAATTCATTAAACATACTCAAGGGGCTTATTCATGGAGCAAATTCATGAAACATACTCAAGGAGCTTATTCATGGAGTAAATCCATGAAACATACTCAAGGGGCTTATTCATGGAGCAAATTCATGAAACATACTCAAGGGGCTTATTCATGGAGCAAATTCATGAAACATACTCAAGGAGCTTATTCATGGAGCAAATTCATGAAACATACTCAAGGAGCTTATTCATGGAGCAAATTCATGAAACGTACTCAAGTAACTTATTCATGGAGCAAATTCATTAAACATACTCAAGGAGCTTATTCATGGAGCAAATTCATTAAACATACTCAAGGAGCTTATTCATAGAGAAAATTCATGAAACATACTCAAGGAGCATATTCATGGAGCAAATTCATGGAACATATTCAAGGAGCATATTCATGAAACACATTTATCCAGCATATCTATAAAAGGCATTCCTGGAGTATGTTCATGTGGCAAATTTATAGAACCTACTAATGGGGCACATTTAATTTATTGATTGTTTTCTACAGCTTATCAAAGCTTTGCAAGTTATTTAAAACAAAAAATTATTTTTAGATTGTAAGAATTTTCTAGAGTTTATAATGACAGTGATAATTACTAATTAATCCATAGCTTGTGGGAGAAAGGTTGTTTCATAACACTCCCATATTCCTTTTGAATTAGCTACATGTAAGCATAAGTTCTATTCTAATAGTTTCTTCTCAGCTTTGGAAATTTCTTCAGATTTCTTTCTTTCCTCTCAGCTATTATCTTCAAAAGTTTAAATGCAACATCAATTACCATCTTTTGTCTTTCTGAACCATGTTGTTTTATTGTTCTTTCTCCTCACTATCTCTAGTTTTCTTTCACTGTCAGTAACCCCTTGCATCTTTGTGATGTGAAATGATTAAAAAAATGACAAATGGGAAGAGAGAAGAGAGGGATTCATACCTTTCCAAGGGTATATGATCAAAACATTGTGATAAAATAAAATCAGTGATTATACCAGTTGAAACAGTTTATACCATAATTGCTTTGTGAAATTCTCTTGTAAAACACTGCATTAGATCAAGTGCTCCTAGGGTGCATAATGTTTTTCAAGGCCAAAGCAACAACAAATGAAAACAAAATAGCAATTAAGACAAGAGTTGTTTTGTCAAAGCTGTTTATTTATTTAATTCTGGTGCTTGCATCTTTGAAGCTGAATTGCATGCAAATCTTTGTCTTGGTATAAACTACATGAAAACTCAAGTGATCTTCTTAAATACTATTGTTAGATCAAAACTTTCATAGAAATATCTAAACTGTCAGTTGTATAAAACCATTATCATTGGTTAAAAATTACTATGGGTGCGGGAAACCTGAGGGTTTTGGCAAAACCTGCCTTCTTTGAAAAATTGTGAGCAACAGAATCACAATCAAATAACTTTCCAAAATAACACAAACCACATCACTTGAGGATTACCAACAGCAGCAACAATTAAAATGGATAGAAAATAATGACATAATCGGTATAGTAGGCTTCCCACACTACTTCAAATTAAAGTTTATTAAGGAAACATCACATCAATACTGGAAAGAGCAATAAAAGCTACTGGACTTGAGAAGGAGAAAATAATGAAAACATAATCAAGATGTAGGACAAACTACTTCAAATTAAAAGTTTATTAAGGAAACATCACATCAATACTGGAAAAGAGCAAATTCAAAAGCTACTGGACTTTCAAGTGAAAATAATGACATAATCACTAAGATTCATGGAGCATGTTTTTCCCACATACTTCAAATTAAAGCAAATTAATGAAACATACATCAATACTTCAAAAGAGCAATAAAAGCTACTGGACTTATTCAAGTGAAAATAATGCAAACATAATCAAGATGTGAAAAATTCCAAACTACTTCAAACTAAAATTTATTAAAAAAACATCACATCAATACTGGAAAGAGCAATTCAAAAGCTACTGGACTTGAGAAGTGAAAATAATGACATAATCGGTATATTCATGGAGCAAATTCTTCAAATTAAAGTTTATTCATGGAAACATCACATCAATACTGAAGGAGCAATAAAAGCTACTGGACTAAAAGAAGTGAAAAAATGGACATAATCAAGATGTAGGCTTCCCACAACTACTGAAAAATTAAAGTTTATTAAGGAAACATCACATCAATACTGGAAAGAGCAATAAAACTACTGGACTTGAGAAGTGAAAATAATGACATAATCAAGATGTGGGCAAATTCATTAAACGTACTCAAAGTAACTTATTCATGGAGCAAATTCATTAAAATTAAAGTTTATTAAAGGAAACATCACATCAATACTCAAAAAGCAATAAAAGCTACTGGACTTGGAGTGAAAATAATGACATAATCAAGATGTGGGCTTCCACAACTTCAAATTAAAGTTTATTAAGGAAACATCCACATCAATACTGGAAAGAGCAATAAAAGCTACTGGACTTGGGAAGTGAAAATAATGACATAATCAAGATGTAGGCTTCCCACTATTTTAAAACAAAAAAGTTTATTAATTGGAAACATCACATCAATACTGGAAAGACAATAAAAGCTACTGGACTTGAAGTGAAAATAATGACATAATCAAGATGTAAGCTTCACTACTTCAAATTAAAGTTTATTAAGGAAACATCACATCAATACTGGAAAAGAGCAATAAAGCTACTGGACTTGAGAAGTGAAAATAATGACATAATCAAGATGTATTGCTTCCCACACTACTTCAAATTAAAAGTTTATTAAAAACATCACATCAATACTGGAAAGAGCAAAAAAAGCTACTGGACTTGAGAAGTGAAAATAATGACATAATCGGTATAGTAGGCTCAAAACACTACTTCAAATTAAAAGTTTATTAAGGAAACATCACATCAATACTGGAAAGAGCAATAAAACTACTGGACTTGAGAAGTGAAAATAATGACATAATCAAGATCAAGGCTTCCAACAACTACTTCAAACAAAAAGTTTATTAAGAAACATCACATCAATACTGGAAAGAGCAATAAAAGCTACTGGACTTTGAAGTGAAAATAATGACATAATCAAGATGTGGGCTTCCCACACTTCTTAAATTTATTGTTTTATTAAAAAACATCACATCAATACTGGAAAGAGCAATAAAAGCTACTGGACTTGAGAAGTGAAAATAATGACTTAATCAAAGATGTAGGCTTCCCACTACTTCAAATTAAAGTTTATTAAGGAAACATCACATCAATACTGGAAAGAGCAATAAAAGCTACTGGACTTGAGAAGTGAAAATAATGACATAATCAAGATGTAGGCTTCCCACACTACTTCAAATTAAAGTTTATTAAGGAAACATCACATCAATACTGGAAAGAGCAATAAAAGCTACTGGACTTGAAGTGAAAATAATGACTTAATCAAGATGTAGGCTTCCCACACTACTTCAAATTAAAGTTTATTAAGGAAACATCACATCAATACTGGAAAGAGCAATAAAAGCTACTGGACTTGAGAAGTGAAAATAATGACTTAATCAAGATGTAGGCTTCCCACACTACTTCAAATTAAAGTTTATTAAGGAAACATCACATCAATACTGGAAAGAGCAATAAAAGCTACTGGACTTGAGAAGTGAAAATAATGACTTAATCAAGATGTAGGCTTCCACACTACTTCAAATTAAAGTTTATTAAGGAAACATCACATCAATACTGGAAAGAGCAATAAAAGCTACTGGACTTGAGAAGTGAAAATAATGACTTAATCAAGATGTAGGCTTCCACACTACTTCAAATTAAAAGTTTATTAAGGAAACATCACATCAATACTGGAAAGAGCAATAAAAGCTACTGGACTTGAGAAGTGAAAATAATGACTTAATCAAGATGTAGGCTTCCACACTACTTCAAATTAAAGTTTATTAAGGAAACATCACATCAATACTGGAAAGAGCAATAAAAGCTACTGGACTTGAGAAGTGAAAATAATGACATAATCAAGATGTAGGCTTCCCACACTACTTCAAATTAAAGTTTATTAAGGAAACATCACATCAATACTGGAAGAGCAATAAAAGCTACTGGACTTGAGAAGTGAAAATAATGACTTAATCAAGATGTGGCTTCCCACACTACTTCAAATTAAAGTTTATTAAGGAAACATCACATCAATACTGGAAAGAGCAATAAAAGCTACTGGACTTGAGAAGTGAAAATAATGACATAATCAAGATGTAGGCTTCCACACTACTTCAAATTAAAGTTTATTAAGGAAACATCACATCAATACTGGAAAGAGCAATAAAAGCTACTGGACTTGAGAAGTGAAAATAATGACATAATCAAGATGTAGGCTTCCCCACTACTTCAAATTAAAGTTTATTAAGGAAACATCACATCAATACTGGAAAGAGCAATAAAAGCTACTGGACTTGAGAAGTGAAAATAATGACTTAATCAAGATGTAGGCTTCCACACTACTTCAAATTAAAGTTTATTAAGGAAACATCACATCAATACTGGAAAGAGCAATAAAAGCTACTGGACTTGAGAAGTGAAAATAATGACATAATCAAGATGTAGGCTTCCCAAACACTACTTCAAATTAAAGTTTATTAAGGAAACATCACATCAATACTGGAAGAGCAATAAAAGCTACTGGACTTGAGAAGTGAAAATAATGACTTGAAGAGCATAATCAAGATGTAGGCTTCCCACACTACTTCAAATTAAAGTTTATTAAGGAAACATCACATCAATACTGGAAAGAGCAATAAAAGCTACTGGACTTGAGAAGTGAAAATAATGACTTAATCAAGATGTGGAAAGGCAATTCCCACACTACTTCAAATTAAAGTTTATTAAGGAAACATCACATCAATACTGGAAAGAGCAATAAAAGCTACTGGACTTGAGAAGTGAAAATAATGACATAATCAAGATGTAGGCTTCCCACACTACTTCAAATTAAAGTTTATTAAGGAAACATCACATCAATACTGGAAAAGAGCAATAAAAGCTACTGGACTTGAGAAGTGAAAATAATGACATAATCAAGATGTAGGCTTCCCACACTACTTCAAATTAAAGTTTATTAAGGAAACATCACATCAATACTGGAAAGAGCAATAAAAGCTACTGGACTTGAGAAGTGAAAATAATGACATAATCAAGATGTAGGCTTCCACACTACTTCAAATTAAAGTTTATTAAGGAAACATCACATCAATACTGGAAAGAGCAATAAAAGCTACTGGACTTGAGAAGTGAAAATAATGACATAATCAAGATGTAGGCTCCCACACTACTTCAAATTAAAGTTTATTAAGGAAACATCACATCAATACTGGAAAGAGCAATAAAAGCTACTGGACTTGAGAAGTGAAAATAATGACATAATCAAGATGTAGGCTTCCCACACTACTTCAAATTAAAGTTTATTAAGGAAACATCACATCAATACTGGAAAGAGCAATAAAAGCTACTGGACTTGAGAAGTGAAAATAATGACATAATCAAGATGTAGGCTTCCCACTACTTCAAATTAAAGTTTATTAAGGAAACATCACATCAATACTGGAAAGAGCAATAAAAGCTACTGGACTTGAGAAGTGAAAATAATGACATAATCAAGATGTAGGCTTCCCACTACTTCAAATTAAAGTTTATTAAGGAAACATCACATCAATACTGGAAAAGAGCAGCAAAAAGCTACTGGACTTGAGAAGTGAAAATAATGACATAATCAAGATGTAGGCTTCCACTACTTCAAATTAAAGTTTATTAAGGAAACATCACATCAATACTGGAAAGAGCAATAAAAGCTACTGGACTTGAGAAGTGAAAATAATGACATAATCAAGATGTAGGCTTCCCACACTACTTCAAATTAAAGTTTATTAAGGAAACATCACATCAATACTGGAAAGAGCAATAAAAAGCTACTGGACTTGAGAAGTGAAAATAATGACATAATCAAGATGTAGGCTTCCCACACTACTTCAAATAAAAGTTTATTAAGGAAACATCACATCAATACTGGAAAGAGCAATAAAAGCTACTGGACTTGAGAAGTGAAAATAATGACATAATCAAGATGTAGGCTTCCCACACTACTTCAAATTAAAAGTTTATTAAGGAAACATCACATCAATACTGGAAAGAGCAATAAAAGCTACTGGACTTGAGAAGTGAAAATAATGACATAATCAAGATCAATAGGCTTCCCACACTACTTCAAATTAAAGTTTATTAAGGAAACATCACATCAATACTGGAAAGAGCAATAAAAGCTACTGGACTTGAGAAGTGAAAATAATGACATAATCAAGATGTAGGCTTCCCACACTACTTTAAATAAAAGTTTATTAAGGAATCAGTAATGGAAAGAACAATAAAAGCTACTGAACTTGAGAAACATATTTTCCTGAAAATCTTTAAGAAAAATATTCTATAAATTTCAACTGAAAGCAACATTGGCTGCTTGGTCAATGAATAGCAAATGTTTCCCTATAAGGAAACATTTAATAGTATCATTACCATTGAAAATGGAGGCATAAGTGCTGTTGTAAACTGTTTATAAGTTGCTGATATGTAAACATATTTTTCCTTCCCAAATACAGCCACTACATTGTGGCCATGTTTCTAGTTGATACTGTTAAGTGTTTTTTTTTTGTTTTTTCATAAGGACATCAATGATTTTTAGACACTGTCTGCAGTCACAGATGTGTATCTCATTTGTGTGTTCAGCAAGAATGTTGAATATCCATGTTGGTACAATTCCATGATAGTTTAAATTAAAAATTTACTTACTGATATTTACTTTTTAGTTTCAGATATATAAAGATTACCATGGGTTGTAAGAAAGATATAATCTTGAAAGAAAAAACAATATACTGTTTTTACTGAGTGATGAGAATATAATTTTTGGAAATTGTAAAAAAGTGGAATAAAAATGATAGAACAATCAAAAAGGGAATTGTAAACATTTTTAAGATAAGAACATGAAAGAATATGAAAGAAATGGCTTTGAGATTAGAGAGAAGTTCAAAAGAAAAAAAATAAGAAAATTAACCAGAAAGAAAATTATTTAAACTATTTGCATTATTCAAACTGTTCTTTTTATCTTCATTGCCATATTCACAATGTTTTGGTCCTTTTATGCTCTTTCCTTTTTCAAGTGATTGAAATTTTGAACCAAACTCTTTATTTTGTCCACTGGGGTAGAGTGTTCTAGTTCCACATGCCATGCCTCTTCCAGATATCTCAGTATCAGTTATCTCCCTTTAACTCAACTCTCCAAGTTTTTGTTCATCTCAGCTGCAGCCAGATATTGAACTCACAACTCTTTGGGACAAGTCACTGGGTTCAACCAATGCTTTTATACCCTGGGCCATGTGTCCTTGATACTGAGACATCTAGAAGAGGTATGGCATGTGAAAGTAGAACAACCTACCCCGGTGGACAAAAGAAAAGGTTCAAGTCAAAATTTCAATAACCAGAAGAAGACTGGTGTGTACAACAGCTGAAACATTGTGAATATGACAATGAAGATGAGAACAGTTTTAGTTTTGACTTCAACCATTTTTATTACTTCCCAGAAGATGGTCTCTAGGAAACAATAAAAACTGTGAAAAAAAGGTAAATTTAAGGATATCATCTTTTTAGTACAAGTTTTATTGTGAAAACATTGACTTGCATATTAGAAACTAACACTGTGCAAAGAAATTTTGTGGGGCATCATTAAAAGAAAGTTATATGAAAATGGAAAACCATATTCAAGCAAAGATCTTTGGGAAGTAATAAAAATGTTTGGAGTCAAAAGTGTAATAAAAGTAAATAAAACTAAGAAATGAAAAATATGATAGAATGCCATAAAGTGCATATTAATGTGTCAAATAATAATTTCTTTAGGTAAGATGGATATTGTGTTAATTAAGGTGGTAATATCAATTTATATTGGGAAAGTTTTGACTGGTTTAATAAAATCAGACATACATACATATATATATATATATATATATATATATATATATATGTTTGGAACAATAATAACAAAGTGCGTATTCTGAAAAAAAAGCAATTTTATTATCAAGTTTCTTTACGAGGGGAGACATCTCCACAAAACATTATGTAGGGACAGATCAGTGGAAAATTTTATTTTATTTTTACTCTGTATATTTATAGAGAGACTTGATCTAAATAGCACAATGAGGTGTGAAACTGACAGTCACTATGCAGAGTTGATTTCTATGTCTATGCTGTCTATATCTATAAACACCATCTTCTACAATATTGAGTACTTGTATACATATATATATATATATACATATATATATATATATATATATATATATATATATATATATATATATATGTGTATATATATATATATATATATATATATATATATATATGTGTGTGTGTGTCAAAATATATAGAAAATAGGAAGGAACTGGTTAGGTAAATAATCCAAAGATATTTTAACTATTATTTTTTTAAAAAATAGTGCTCATATTCAAAAGTAGACCATAAATTAATTATTTATTTAAAATATGATTCAACTCGCGACATAAGAGGTCTCATGTTTCAAAAACAATTTTGAAAACTTCAATATAATTATTTGAATTAAATTGAGTTAAAGTAAGCTCTATTCCATCTTCAAGCGAAATTTTTATTGAATAACGTATTCCTGAAATTTAATTTTTGTTTTAATAATTGAAATCAAAAATTTCCATGGTAACAGCTAGGGTGAATTGTTTTAAATTGGGTGGGCGTGTGTTGGGTGTTAATAATAAAGTATCAGTATAAAGTTACTTTCATAGATGTCAAGTCAGGGAAAGGTGGGGGTGTCTAAATTTGAAACGGAAATATGTGAAACCCTAGTCTGGCATGCGTGTCTTTAGTTTTATTTATTTATTTTTTTTTTTTTTTTATGAAAGGATTTGTGCATATAAAAAATGTAACATTTGTGAAAATTTAAATTAAAGTGTTATCTTAATACAAGTATTTAAACTATTTATTTGGGCTATGGATTATGAAAGTTATTATATTGTGCAAATGCTTGTTTTAGCTAATTATTCAGACCATGAATCTGATGATTGGGCTATGGATTAATCAAGTTATTATATTGTATGCTTGTTTTTAGCTAATTATTCAAACAATGTATCTGATGATGTCGAAAAAAACCAGTTAACTCATGTCTATTGTTTAATAGATTATTATTATTTAAAGCTTAATATGTGCAAATCATGGAAATGAAAGGACATGGGTCATCCCAAGTTTTACATGTTCTAGCCCTGTTTATAATTTTCCATTTAACTTTAGGATTCTATTTGTTTCCTTCAGATGCCAAAAATATTTAGATTAGGAAGTCTGATTTCTCTTATTTTATTATAAAAAAGATACTTATATATCCATCTATCTTTAAAATCATTCTTTGTGGACTCAATGTATATCATATTAGTGCTAGGACTCTCAGTGGATGAATAGTACATTGGTATACCACAGATTTAATGCAGCATTTATTTTCTAATGGGCAGTCTTCTAGGTTTCTACAATTACACAATTTTTTTTCTATTTTTATTGTCTGATTTAAGTGCAGGGTTTTTATTAATACTATTCAGGCATGGGGGTTTGTTCAAGATCTTATTATTGTGTTTTTTTATTATACATTCAAGATTTTCAGAGCAGCTGTAACTCAGTTTTAGGGTGTTCTTATTGAATATATTACTAAGCTTACTATATTGGTGGGAAGTGTTTATCAATTAGGGCTAAGAATTTCTGTCCTAGCTTAATACTAACCATTTGGTTGAACGGAGGGTATACCAAATGATTTTTCTTTTCCTGTTTTTTCTTATGGCCAGTGCAATCGTCTCTATAATTATTTAGCATTTTTTATAACCACTATTTTTTAGTGTTATAGAAGCCATTGTGTTGTTGGAATATTTCCTTGTTAGCGGACATGCTAATTCTATTTTCTATTGACGAGGGTATATGTTTAATTATGGATGGAGGTGGTTTGACTTTTAAATTGTATATATAAAAGTAAGCATTTGGTTTTCTATAAAGGTTGGTATGTGTTGCCTGGTAAGTCTAGAGTTATGTCGAGGAAGTTTACCCTTTTCAAATTAGAAAGACAATTATCTTTAAGTTTAGTTTTTAAATTCACTAAATATAATTTTTCTGATTTTGTCCATCTTAAAATAGTAGAACTTCTCACCACCATGAGCCCATCATCTCTATACAGTTCGATGTCCTTAATATACGGTGTGCCGTTAAGTTATATTAGAAGACCAACAAGGTCAGAAGATAGTCTAATGATCCCATAGTGATGTCTAGGTCGTTATTATTTTTTTATCCATTTCCCCATTATGAATGAGGACCGATTTTTTAAAAACTGAGGATTATATCTGTTTTTTTTGTCAGGGTTAAAATACACAGCATCAAATTCCAGGGCATAAATAGATCCTTTGAAAGGATTATAGCACTAATATGATATACATTGGGTGTTCGAAGCTAATGATTTTAAAGATAGATTGGCATAAGTGCTCTTTCAATAATATAAATAAAGAAATCAGACTTCCCTATCTAAATATTTTTGGCATCTGAAGGAAACAAATAGAACACCTAAAGTTAAATGGAAAATTATAAAGAGGGCTAGAACATGTAAAACTTGGGATGACCCATGTCCTTTGTGCCTCCATGAGAAATTGCACATTATTAAGTTTGTAAATAATAATAATCTATTAAACAATAGACATGAGTTAACAGTTTTTTGTCGACATCATCAGATTTATGGTTTGAATAATTAGCTAAAAACAAGCATACAATATAATAACTTAATTAATCCATAGCCCAATCATCAGATTCATGGTCTGAATAATTAGCTAAGAACAAGCATACAATATAATAACTTTTATAATCCATAGCCCAAATAAATAGTTTAAATACCCTACAATTAAGATAACACTTTATGAAGTCATAAAAAAACAAATGTTACAGCAGTTTTTATATGCACAAATCCCTTTCATAAAAAAAAAAAAAATAAATAAATAAATAAATCTCCATAGACACGCATGCCAGACTAGGGTTAATACATATTTCCGTTTCAAATTTAGACACCCCCACCTTTCCCTGACTTGACATCTATGAAAGTAACTCTATACTGATACTTATTATTAACACCCAACACACGCCTACCCAATTTAAACAATTCACCCTAGCTGTTACCATGGAAATTTTGATTTCAATTATTAAAACACGTAAATTTCAGGAATACGTTATTCCAATAAAAATTTCGCTTGAAGATGGAACAGAGCTTTCTTTAACTCAATTTAATTCAAATAATTATATTGAATTTTTCGGCTCTGAAACATGAGAAACATGAGACCTCTTATGTCGCGAGTTGGAATCATATTTTTAAATAAATAATTATATATATATATATATATATATATATATATATATATATATATATATATATATACACACACACATGAACATTGTAGATTGTATTCATGACCTTGTTAATTAAAATTATGTCTAAATAATAAAATATCTTTAGGACATTAACAATGTTAAAATCACAATATCTTTTTCAATTAAAATCTCATTTCATCATTATTCAAATTTGCTTCTAAAATCCATAATGGCGTCAAGCTAGAAGTCATTTTGGAAAGAAGGTAAACTTTTAATTTGACAATATTCTCAGAGTCAATTCTTTGGCTTTCCTCAGAAAACAGAAAACATGGATTGAAATGGATTCAGAAAACTTTGACGTCTAATCTATTTCAAGTTCATTATTCTTTATTGAAAAAAAAAAAACACACATCAAATTTTTTTTTTTTTACTTTTCTTAATAATAGTAATAATAATAATAATAATAATAATAATAATAATAATAATAAAAATCAATAATTCCATTTGTGAATGAAGCCCTTGGTTTGATTGAAAAAGGTTCTGATAGAGTTACTGAAAGGATTCCTGGTAGCCCATACCTTAAAAAATACAGAAACTTGGTCTTACAAATACAGTTCACACCTTATGAAGGTCTTCATCAATCTAAAATGTCTGCTCCTTATTTTTTCTTATTTCATTTATTTTTTTTCTTTTTACAAAAATGTTTAGGGAAAATTTCATGATGCAATTTCTGACCTTAGGTCTCTGGTTGGGTCCCTGGAAGGAAATGTGTATAAAAACAGAATTCAAAGTAAATAATAATAATAATAATAATAATAATAATAATAATAATAATAATATATCAAAAGGTTGATATGAATATGTAAAATAATAAATATACTGAACATTTTATTGAAATTAGGTAATATCAATGTTTCATGTGAAGGCTTTGACTTGTATAAAATCTGACAAGAAGCTCATTAATAATAATAATAATAATAGATGTTATGTATATTTCTTAGATTAAACATTATTATTAATTTTTAATTCAACTTCAATTTTATTGTTGCTTTTTTTTAAAAAGTTAAGAGTTTGGTTTTCAATTTCCATGGTTGATGAATGTAAGAACATGGAAGTTGAGATAAAAGTAAGGAAAGATAAAATGAATAAAAATCTAGCAAAATAATTAATGATAATGTCAATGTTTCATATAAAAAATTCAGACAACTTAAGATGTTTATATGTTATGGATATCAGGTTTTAGCCAACCATCATTATTTTCTAAAATAAAAATAAAAATGCTTGTGGCTCTTTGTTGTCCAAATGGAATTTTTTTGATTGTCTTCAGAGGCCATTATTTGCTTAATTGGGCAGATGCTATGTACTCAACCTATGCTCTCACATTATTCTATTTGACAGTTTAACACTATTACCTGCCTGAAGGAATATTCTTGAAAGGCAGCCATCTAGACAGATTGATTCTTTGATTTTTGGAACTTGAATGGACAGCAATTAGTTTTTTTTAACAAACAGCTGTGGATCCCAGAACATTTTTATCTATTGTTGTATAGACTTTTGGCTTGAAATGACTAATATCTTCAGTTATCACCCACAAAACTGGCTTTGAAACAAACAAAAAACAAAACAAAAAAACAAGCATGATATAAAAACCAAAAATACATCAGGGGTTACTAAGTGTGAAAAAACAGGAAAGACAATAAAATAACAGGATTCAAGGAGACAAGATGATAATTGACATTTTGCATTTTAATTACTGAAGATCTTAGTTGACAAAAAAAGAAAGCATTCTATAATGAAGAAGTGAAAGAAAAGAAACTATTAGCATAGAACTTATGGTTACATCTAGTAGATTCAACAGTGAATTTGTGAGACCTATCTGCCAATCTAGTTTAAATTTATTAAATCAACATACCAAAGAGGAAAGCTCATCAAAATAATTACCATGATATTATTTATAGAAACAGCACAGGGAAGATACATTATGGAAAGTGACTAAAGCTGAGATGCCAGGTCAGGACTGATAAAATAATAAATTCTTCTTTAGATTTAGTCAAGAATCTCTAGATATAAAGCAAAAACACTAAACTAGTTGTGGTAGCAACATTCAGTGTATGGACACATAGTAGACTTATAAATATGCAACATGGATTCTAGCAAGAAAATTGTCTAGTGAACTGACTCAATAAGAGACCTAACAATTGATTTAATATAATCATTTCACTTCATAGCAGCAGAAACTGAGTAGGTGCAATGAGTTGCTCTGCTGGAGGTTAGCATCAGCCATATTGATGGACAACAAAGAAGCTTCTTTAAGATGAGTAGACAAAAACTCTATCATATCAGTAAATTGTGGAATACCTGTTGTAAAATTGTTTTTCAAAATATTCAAAGATTGATTCTTTAACTTTTGACTTTTTGAAAATTTTTTCTTACAAACAGCTGCTTGTCACTAGAATGAGAAATTTCTGTCGATCCCAGAAAATAATTTTTTGTTATTGTTATATATAACTTTTGTTATATATAACTTTTATTATATATATATAACTTTTTATAACTTATATATAACTTTTGTTATATATATAACTTTTTATAACTTATATATAACTTTTTTGTTATATATAACTTTTATTATATATAACTTTTGTTATATATAACTTTTGTTATATATAACTTTTGTTATATATAACTTTTGTTATATATGTAACTTTTTATAACTTTTGTTATATATAACTTTTGTTACATAATCACAAGGTATTTACACTGTTTAAGCTATTGTCCTCATCTTTATTGTCATATTTACAAAGTTTCAGCCATTGTATGCTCCAGCCTTCTTTAGCTGATATATGTTGAAATTTCAAACTGAACCCTTACTGAGACATTAAGTTTTTAAGTCCCAAAAAATTCATATACATGACTAATTGGATAAAAACATTGGTGATAGCAATCCAGTGACTTTACCCAAAGAGTTGTGAGTTCAATACCTGGCCACAGCAGAGGGGAACAAAAAACTTGCTGATTTGAGTCACTAAAAGGAATTAACTGAAACAGATATCCAGAAAAGGCATGACAAGTGGAACTAGAAAAATCTACTTCAGTGGAGGAAATAAAGGGTTCAATTTGAAATTCCCACATATATCACCTGAAGAAGGCCAGAATGTGAATATTACAATAAAGATGAGGAAAATAGTCTGAACAATGTAAATAGTGCAAATAAAAAATAACAAGTTGATAAAAACTCTATCTTATGTTTAAATTTTTGAATACTTATTGTTGTTCTGTGTTCCAAAATGTTGAATTTGTTCCTTGCACTCCTGATCCACACACACCCTTTATCCTTCAATCTCCCCACCTCATATTTCACCATCTTGTCCTTACTTTTAAATTCCATTTTTCATGTTCATAACTATGGAATGCATTTTCTTTCTACAGTAAAATGTCATTCTAAAAATGAATTATAGTTTTTTTATTTAAGCAGTAAGAATATGCACTGAAAAGTGGAAATTGCAGCTTTAATGACATTGATAATGGCTAATCGGTAAAAGGTGTGCACATAAGTATATATATATATACATTCTGTATCAGTATTTATAATGCATAGTTTGACACATGGCCACCATAGCAGAAACACTTGTGAGAATCAAACTCACCCCACAGTCAGATTAGCTTGTTAACCATTACCTTGCACTCAGCAACCTGAATATCTTGTATAGATTTCATTTAATCATTTCATCCCAAAGCAAGGTAATAAAACCCCTAATACCCAGGGGGTTAGTGAGTGTGAAAGAATAAAAAAAAAGAGAAACATTATTATGGAGCGAGAACAATAAAAGAAGTGTAATCAAAAAGATGGTAGATGAAGATTGACATCACATTTAAACTTTTGAGTGAGCTGGGAAAAAACAAGCTGGAAGAGAATTCCTCGGGTGAGAAGTGTGAGAAAAAAAATGTTAGCAAAGCATTTACAGTTACATCTTACCAAATTTAGCTTAGCTTATTCTGGTGCTGATAACCCTAATGGGTGTTCTTTGTCCATTCAGTTTGTAGGAATTAAATCCTATATATATTTTTCAACCAATAAAATCTCATCAGAAGGTTTGTTGGACAAACAATCCTTACTAGGGCAAATACTGCCAAAATAATTGGTGGACATAGTTGTAAACCTCCTACATGTTATTTTTGGACCATTTAGAAAATAACAATAATAACTCTTTTCACAACTCCCACAAATTCAAGAAGAGATTTTTTGTGAAATTATTTTCTAACCAGAAAAAACCTTTTATTGAAAAAGTTCATACCTCGATATGAAATCAGATTTTGAATCCCTTTACAGATATAAATATAGAAACTTACTTCTTCTCAAGACTTACAACAATTTCAGAAGCCAGTTTGATCTACACATGTGTAAACACACTGCACCCACACATATACTCACAATGTAAGAGAGACAACCAGCATCCACTGACTAAGGCCTTGTCCATGCACAAAATAGAAGGGGTTAACCAGCAACCACTTTCTAAACCTTTGTCTATGAACTCACAAACACATTAGCCTGACTATCATAAAGTAACTGTGTTCCCACATTTCACCCCACACTAAGAACACTTAATTACTTCATAAAACAAACTTCACTGCAAGGAAAATTGAACATTTTGTTGCTGTTGTATAATTCTGAAAAGAATATGAAATGATGTTCTGCTTCTACTTTTCCTCCAGAATTTTTTTTGTTTCATTTAAAATTTTTGTTCTTCTTAAATGTTTGGAAGATCAACACACAAATAGCAACTAAAATCTGGGCTAAAATTTTGCCAACAATGTTGACCAACGACACTTAAAGAACAATTTTTTTAGTGCTCTTAGCAAAATATTTCTCTTTTTTCCTGTCCATCTTATTCCCTATTCTGACATTCATTGTAGTTACATTGATCTTCATGACCTAAAATGTGTTCAGATTGGTGTCCAAGGCCAAATCAAGAGATGTGATTTTTTAGCAAAAGCTCAAAAGATTCAGAGATTAGTGATTTCCACAAACTCAATTCAGTTAATATCTAAATGTTCAAGGACACATGGCACAGTGGATAAAGGTGTTGGTTAGATCCAGTGACAGGACCCAAAGAGTGTGAGTTCAATACCTGGTTAAGGCAGTGGAGAACTTGGAGGGGGAAATTAACAGGAGATAACTGATAACTGACATCCATCATGTGGAACTAGAACAGTCTACTCCAGTGAGCGAAATAAAGGGTTCAGTTCGACATTCCAACCACCCGAAGAAGGCTGGAGTGTACAACAGCCAAAACGTTGTAATAAATATGGCGACAAAGATGAGGACAATACTCTGAAAAATGTAAATAGTGTTCTAAATATTCATTTTTGAAATAAATTTAGTAAAAATTTTCGTAAACTATCAAATAAAAATATTCATTTCATAATTATTGTCTGAATTTCTATAACATGTCATTATCAACATTCTGCAAAATCTTCTATTTTTCCCATTATACCAATATTATAATGTTTTTGGTTTTATCAATGCACTATGTATAATTGTAAGTGTTTCCTCAGGCTTGACACAGTTTTCAATTCCATTGTAAATCCATGATATAGAATTGATGATTTTGTCTTCAACACCAAAGTATCACAGTAGGATCCATATTATGATCATTGTTTATCATATCAAATGTTTTACAAAAATCAATAAAAGTGATGATGATTGGTAGTTGTTTCTGATCATAACCTTTTAGAACTCTCTTTAGAATATGTATTTGTACAGTACATCTGTATCCTTTGTGAAAACCACATTGTAATATTTTGGTATCATTTTTAGTCAAGAACGAATTGACAATTCCTTTCCAATTGAAGAAAATCAATTTACATAAACAAATATTTCAGTCTAAACACAATAATTCAACCAATTTCTTCAAATGGAGAAATGCTGTTCTGCAAAATTTGATCAATTCTGGGTTAAAAACATTATTTATTACCAAAGATTCCATAAATTCTTGTAAATTCTTTAGTTTTGTTTTATGAAGTAATTAAGTGTTCTTAACGTGGTGTGAAATGTATAAACGCAGTTACTTTATGATAGTCAGGCTAATGTGTTTGTGAGTTTGTAGACAAAGGCTTAGTAGGTGGTTGCTGGTTAACCCCTTCTATTTTGTGCATGGACAAGGCCTTAGTCAGTGGATGCTGGTTGTCTCTCTTACATTGTGAGTATGTGTGTGGTTGCAGTGTGTTTACACATGTGTAGATCAAACTGTTGTTTGATTCATTTAATTTCTATCAGCTTATCAACCATTTGCAGGTTATTTAAAGCCAGAAAATATTTATACATAGTAAGATTTTTTTGTGGGGTGATAATAATGGTTTAGTGATAATAATGGTTTAGTGATACTTTCCTAAGGATATTTACATGTAAGAGAATGTAACAAACCTAATAAGAATTGGAAATTGGCTTTCTAATTAAAAATTCTGAGACTTTACCCATTATACAACCTGTACATCTAAGCTTACAGCACCTGGTTTTCCCAGGCAGTCACCTATCAAGTTACTGACCAGGGTCAATATTGCTTAACCTCAGTGATCTAACAGGAACCAATGTTTCAATGTGATGTGGCTGCAAGCCTTGTTGTAGTTTGAGATTTGCAAACATGTGCCATGAAGATTCCAGTTATTTAATAAAAATTGTCATTTTAGTCCATAATTTAACAAAATTCCACATTGCATCCTACAGTTGGTGAAATCAAACATAACTCATTGCTCGCCAGACAAAAGAAATTATCTTATAGTAAAACATATTGTATTTATGTTGACAAACCTCTCTAGCCAATCATTAAAAAAGGTTTATTAAGTTTTAAGCTTCTGTTTAATATAGTTATCAAAAATGTATTTTTCTGAGAAGATGTAGTTGCCATCTTTCAGAGAGATTCAGACTACTTTGTTATTGCACCTAGAACTTTTTTTTTTTTTTTTTTTGTAAAAGTCTGAAATTCTAGAGATTGGTTAAAATAGATTCCTGTTAGAAACCCTGAAGACTGGGAAATGAAAATCTACAATATCAGCAGAAAAACGGAATAAAAAATAAAATTAAAAAATAAATACAAAAAATATAACTCTATCTAAAAAAAATGTCCTCTTGAATAAAAAAAAATCCACTTCCATGTGTAATTTTTTTATCTTTCCTTCCTTTTGTACAAGTTTTCTGAAAATGTCCATACGAAGGAGATACTGTATTGCATATAAATAATTGCACCCTAACTAATTTTTTTAATAAAAAGTTAGTTTTCTTTTAAACCAAACATATTAAATTATTTCTAGTGGAAAATTATACAATCAAAATGAATGTTATCAAGTAGCATTTATTACCAAACTCTACAGTAGTAACTTTATAACCAAAACTATGAATATGTAACATTCCAAAAATAAGTAAACTTCTATGAAAGAAGTTATTTAAAATCAATATTTGGTGTAGCCACCTTTATTTCTTATCAGTGCTTGTAATCCTAATGTCACATGGCCCAGTGGATAAAAGTTTTGGTTAAATCCAGTAACTTGACCCAAATCAGTTGTGAATTCAATAACTAGTAGTTACAGCAGAGGTGAACAAAAAATTAGAGAATTGAGTTAAAGGGAAATAACTGATACTGAGATATATGAAAGAGGCATGGCATGAGAAACGAGAACAGTCTACCCTGGTGGGCAAAATAAAGGGTTCCATTCAAAATTCCAATCACCGGAAGAAGGCCAGAGAATATAACAGTTGAAACATCATGGATATGCCAACAAAGATGAGAACAACTGTCCGAACAATGTAAATAGTGTAAATATATGTTGTTACCAAACAGAAATAAGAATATACAAGTATATATGATTATTTTACCATCATGTATATGTTTAGACATATGTAAATATCATTACCTATAATTATTGTTTTACAAAATGGCATCAATATATCATGAAGCATTGACCACTGAATAAAGGATGGTCTCTTGTGATTTTCATGGAACAAGAGTAAAGCAATAGACTAAAAATACTAAAAAAAAATCCCCTTCAAATGAAAACATGTCATTTACCACGGGGGGCACACCTTCCCACACACGAGTGCACACGTGATATTCAGACTCTTTTGACAGCCGATTCAAGAACTTTTGAAACAGATATCAAAGAAAATACAAAACTGCTTTTAACTTGTAACTTGACTGACTACCAGATCAGTTGGCAGTTCATTTCTTCAAAGTCTTCATGGTGGCATTAGTTAAGACTGACAGTTCTCATAATCATTGTTAATGCTTATTAAGCAGTTTTGCTACAATACCAATAAAAAAATGGGAAAGAAAAAATAAATGAATGGAACAGAGAAATGAAAATGATGATTTTAATTCGTATATCTTTCTAAACATACTAGAAGATATGGCAATTACAAAAAATAAATAAATTAGCAAAAAAAAAACTTTTCTCATTTTGACCAAAAAGAAAAAAAACAGGAATTGGAAAAACCTTAATCAGCTGACTCCAATAAAAGAATTCCAAAATCAGATTCTTTCATTTTTGACCATGTGACCTTGCTGGGGTCAGATATCAGAATATGATACTGTCAACCAGTGAACCCAGAAATAAAGACAAGATTGGTAAGAAGTAAATATAGTCTCTTACTATATCCTAGTACCTATCTCAAGGTATATTTCCCTATAGAAACTTTCCAAACACTAATGGCCATCTCTATGTATATTTTCCCTTGAGACACTTTCCAAATGCCAATACCCATCTCTAGATATATTTTCCGTATAGACACTTTCCAAACCTGAAGGCCCATCTCTAGGTATATTTTCCCTAGAGACACTTTCCAAAGCCCCAAGGCCCATCTCTAGGTATATTTTCCGTATATACACTTTCCAAAGCCCCAAGGCCCATCTCTAGGTATATTTTCCGTATATACACTTTCCAAAGCCCCAAGGCCCATCTCTATGTATATTTTCCCTAGAGACACTTTCCTACTCCAATGCCCAATTCTTCTTTTTATCTTCTGATTCTGAATTCTGGATTCTTATTAATATGTTCTTATGATTAGTGTCTTGACCATTTCTTTTGTTAATCAATCATCCCAGGCAAGCCAATAAAGCCACTTTGCATTTTGCAAGTAGTCAAGGAAATTGAAAGTATATTAGAATGACATTATTGAGGACAGAAAGGATAATAAAAGTAATTTTTTGTTGTTTATAGTTGACAGGAAAGCAAGAAACAGGAAAAGATTTTCACAGGTAAGCAATATGAGAGAAACTATTACAATTGAGCTTACATTTTCATCTGTCAATTTCAATGGTAAAATGGTGAGACCTATCTGCCAATCTAGCACTACATTTATATTCATGAAGTTGTGGTAAAAAAGAAAAAAGCTCATCAGAACAATTGCCATAAAAATATTTATGAAAACTAGGTTATCATGGTAGGAAAGTGAAGCCGAGAGTTGAAATATTTTGAGCATTAATTCTTTCTTTCCAGATATGGCTGGTTAAACATTTTTGCTTTTCTACAAGTGAATCTAATAATACCAACTGGATGGAGAAGAGTGTATGTTACTGAATTAGCCAAAGAAATATCGCAATGTGCTTCAAAATTATGAATTTATTTTGTCATTTTTCATTGTTGATTGAATTTTGATGCCATAACCTGCAGATCGTGTAAACCATTTTTAACTGTCATGACAAGTTGAAAGTAAGAAAAATAGAAGAATTTATTTCAGATTATGACTCAGACATTTAGAGCCCTGGCAGTAGTGTCTAAATGTTTCTAAAAAGTAGACACATTTTTAATTCATATATATATATATATATATATATATATATATTAATAAATATATATATTTTTCCTCACCAGTAGCACAACATGGAGTTTCATGCATAGCACAATCTTCAGGTGCAGTATTGAGACCTATTTTATTAATACCAATGTGCAATACTATATATATATATACATATATATATATATATACATATATATATATATATATTTTGAATAAAAAAACAGACCACTTTAAGGTTCCATGTAATAAGTTATTTCACCACAACCCCTTTAACAGAGCTCTGAATCATCAGACTTTACTTCCAAAGGTTGAAATGAAAAATGAAAAGAAATTCACACATTTTTGACGGACCGTATCAAGCATATGTAAAATTAACGAAGTGAGGAAGTGAGGGGGGAGAGAAGACATGAGTGAGTTAGATGTACCATTTCAATTCTTTATCCTTAATCCCACTATGTGTAGGCTAGACGTCGCTTAAACTTAACATGTGTTATCTCTAGATATAGATGGGTAAGAGGAGAGGGAGAAGACTGACATTAAAGGAAGAAGCTACAACAAACCATAATAAATTAAATTCCATGAGGACAGGTTTCACTCAAATTCTTAGACGCTGTTAATTCGCATTACTTTAAAGAGCATATTTGGGGGTTGAGGTTTGATATAAATCTAAATGTCTAAACAATAGCTCTCTGGATATCATCCTCCTTGTGTCTACCCATACGGATTACCTAGTTTTGCATAAACTAAATATATATATATATATATATATATATATATATATATATATATATATATATATATATTGTTTATGTATATATGTATATTGTTTAAATTTTTGTATTTTCATGAGACAAGGGTTCAATATTGGAAAAAAAAAAGTGTTTATAGATAGGCAGAATGTAGACAGAAATCAACACTTCAGGGTAAGTAGCACTTTACCAAATTTCAAACTATAGATATATGTATCTACACACACACACACACACACACACACACACAAATACACATACAAAAATACACATATAAGATTGCTTCAAATATATACAGGGTGTATCAAAAACACTTTTACAAATACTGGGGATGGCTTCCCCACACCAAAACAAGGACAAAAATCCATATAAACATATGTCCACAATCCTTCATTTTTGAGTTACTAAGTTTAAAGAAAGTTTATGGTAGATGGTGCTGTATTGCTATGTAGACTAGGTTACATTTGTCATTCGTGTACATTTGTGGATATTTTTTCTTCAATGTTTAATGTGCATAGTAGTGAGTTAACTGAAAAGTGTTCCATTTAACAATGGCAGGGTATTTATATGGCCACATGAATAGTAATAGACACGATGTTGCATGGATGTATTAGATTGCAACTCATATGCCTGATCATGCAGAACACATTCTACATTCACAGCATTTATCATAAACTTTAAACTTAATAACTCAAAACAAAGGATTTGCTGACATATATTTATATGAACTTTTATCCTTGTTTTGGCATGAGGAAAGATTGTAAAAGTATTGTGCATATATATATATATATATATATATATATATATATAAGTATTGTACATATATGCAATTTTCACCATCTATTAACTGGGAAATTGTTTCTAGTGCCAAGACTTTTAACAAGAAAGGCAACAACTGTTGTCTTTGTTCAAGTGAAAAACTAGTTATTCTAAAAAACTAAATTATTGAACCAGAGGAGTGAATTAATAACTACTTGTAGACACAAAAATAAACATCTCCTTAAATACATAATACCAGATTAGCTCTTATTAATCTTTATTCATTCTTTTCTACCTTTTTCTATTTTTCCAGTATATTATATATCAATTTTTTCAATGTTATCCACATTTGACCATTATTTTTTATTTTCCCCTCCTCCTTTTTTCTTCTCTTTCTTTTTTCATTTTTTCATAGTTTAAAATTTAATTTTCATACTTATAATATTCTTCTCTACTTTTTTTTCACCCACCTATTTTTGTTGTTTTAAATTTCAAGAATAAAAAGCTGTAAATTAAGTATCACCACATCAGCATCATGATATTTGGATTCAATCAAAAGATTGTGTCATTCATACTAGAGATGTGAGATAGCATGTATATTTATTAATATATATATGTTTGGAAATGTGATCTGAGGAACCTGGAAAAAAACACCTTCCTAGGGAAATAAAATATAATCAATGGACCCTTAAGGTTGTCTGTTTTCTAATTAAATTTTTTATATATATATATATATATATATATATATATATATATATATATATATATAAAATAATGATATATATATGAATATCATACATGCACCCCTGCTCGTTGAAAAATCTCTACACTATCAACTATTTACAATTGTTTTCTGAGATAAATAAATATTAAATGGCTTCAAATGAATCAATCATGTACATTTTAAAGAAGACAACCATTCATGAAGTCTTATAGACTGGTACTACAGAATACCAAACAAAGAATTTCACCAAATAACAGAAACCATATCACTTGAAGACTTCCAACAGCAGCAACAACTAAAATGGATAGCAGATGTTGCTAAAAGGAAAAAATAGTGATATCATCAAGAGGTTGACTTTCTCCATTACCTTTGACAAAAAATTTGAAAGGAGACTCTCATCATTAATAGAAAGAGTGATAACATTTAGTGGACTGTCTATATTTCTGAGATGAGGTATTATGTACATTATTTACATTATTCGGACTATTGTCCTCATCTTTGTTGCCACATTTATTGCAACATTTTGGTCATTGTATGCTCCAGCCTTCTTCAGGTGGTTGGAATGTCGAAGTCCTATGAATACAATATGGGAACCAGTAATAAGGAGTGACAGAGAAAAGCAATAATAACAACGAAAATTGCAATATGAGCTCTGGTAAAAAACATAAAATGATAACAGCAAAAATTGCAATATGAGCACTGTAAAAAAAATGAGGCTGAAGATATTAAGTTTATAAGTCATTCATACACAGATGTCTTTAAGGACACATGGCACAGTGGATAAAAGTGTTGGTTAGATCCAGTGACAGGACCCAAGGAGTTGTAAGTTCAGTACCTGGCTAAGGCAGTGGAGAACTTGGCGAGTTTTAGACATGGCACGTGGAAGTAGAACAGTCTACCCCATCGAGGGAAATATAGGGTTCAGTTCAACATTCCAAACCCCTGAAGAAGGCTGGAATGTACAATGGCCGAAACGTTGTGATAAATATGGCAACAAAGATGAGGACAATAGTGTGAATAATGAAAATAGTGTACATTTAGTGGACTTGAGAAAATGGTTTTAAAATTTCATCAGACAGTAAATGATGTTTCAGTCAATAAATGCAGTATGTCTCGTGTACGGCAATGGCTAATTTCACCATTATGATTAGCGTTTTGGTTTTTTTAAAATATTTTCAGTATCAAATTTTTGTCAGTTCTTCAGATCTCTAGATATTATTAATGTATCCAGTAAACACTGGCCATGTTTTTAATTTCAATGTTTTCAGAGTTAATTCTTCACAAATATTTTTAGCCTCTTAGGGGATTAACAATTGTTTTGCTTATCGATATTTTCATCTATTGTGGTAAAAGCTCAAAGGAATGGCTAAAGAAAAAGAAAAAAGAAGAAAACATTAAGGAAAGAAAGAAAGAAAAAAGAAGAAAAACATTGAAGAAAGAAAGAAACTATTGCAATGCAAAAGAGAAGAAGAATATAGGAATGAAAGAAGAAGAAAGACAAAAATATAGTGAGAAAGAAATATGGAAAGAAAGAGAAATGATGGATGAAGAAAGAAAGTCAGTCTGTAAGTGAGTGTGAGAGAGAGAATCTTTATGTAGAGTGAGAATAAGTCAATAATCAAATTCTGGCCAAACAATAATCGGACACTTATGTTGATGTCCGAGTTAACATCAAAGACAAAGTGGTTAATGGCAAAAGGATTAATAGCAGTCTTCTACAAGTAAGTTCATGCACATGTATTTTTACTCCTACACATACATATTAATCAAAATATGTATATTTATAAACTTAAAAGCATGCATACATATATTCACATTGCCATTCAATTATATGCAAATTAATAAAGACCCTTCTACATTTAGATTCCTATGGCCCAAATTACTTTTATATAAATCGAGATAATAAGAAATTAAATTATTCAAAATGGTTAATTATAATGTGATTCCATATTTGTAGCAATCGTTAGGTTATAGATCTTAATATGTATATGTCTGGTCAAATATTCACATTGATATATGTAGGGAAACCTATAACTGCACCTATTACTGCTAATCTCTAAACTAGATCCCCACACTCTATTCCTTATCTACATAAATGACCTTCCCGATGCCGTAACTTCCCAAGTAGGCATCTACGCGGATGACACCACAATTTATTCCTGCCTCAAAAACACATCTAGTCTCACTGACAAAACTCACCTTGCCGTGCGTCTCGAAAAGGACCTCCAATCGATTGTGAACTGGGGCATGAATTGGCTGGTCAACTTCAACGCTTCGAAGACAAAACTGCTCTCTATTAATCACCACAGAGAGCTTTCCCTTCCCTCCATTAGAATGTCTGATGCTCAACTTCTTGAGAGCAACTCTCTGTGGCTTCTCAGTCTCACGTTGACTGCTGACCTGAGATGGAATAAATACATTGAGTCAATTGCCTCGTCCACTGCGAGGAAAGTAGGCTCCCTGAGCCACGCAAGGAAGTTTTTCTCCCCTGAGTCCATCCTCCAGCTATACAAATCCACAATTTGCCCTTGCATGGAGTATTGCTGCCATATATGGTCTGGCACCCCTTCTGTTTGCCTCGGGGTTCTTGATAGGCTCCAGAGGCAGATATGCAATATGGTTGGCGTCTCGTCTACAGTCACTTTCTCACAGATGCGCCGTCGCCTCCCTCTGTCTGTTCTACAAATACTTTCATGGAAATTGCACCGAGGAGCTGCATTCGCTGGTTCCCAGACGTCATGGGTTCCATCGCCCTACGAGGCTGGCATCCCGCTCTCACCCCCTCACTGTTGAAACTCCTAAATGTAGCCGTCTCTTCTACTCTAATAGCTTCATGTCTTGCACCTCTCGCCTGTGGAACTCCCTTCCCTTCTCCTGTTTCCCTGTGAGCTATAATCTCCAGCTATTCAAGTGTAATGTCAATCGACATCTCCAGTTGCCTTGATCTATCCCCTACCCTCATCCTTTCTTCTATCACTCCTATCTGATCTTGCTATTTTCTGTAACCCCTTGCATCCTAGTGGCTTCCCGCCTTGCTTGGGGTGAAACGCTTAAAAAAAACAAAACAAAAAAAAAAAAAGCATGTGGACTTGATGGTATCCTGGCTATAGTCTTTACGAAATATACTCCTGAACTGACAAGAAACAGCAAAGCATTTATTGTAGAGTTTCTAAACTCTACAATAAATGCCTTACTGCTTCTTGTAATCCTGCTTGTTGGAAATCCTCTTCTGTAGTTCCAGTCTTGAAGAACCATCTTGGCAAACCGTTTGATCCTTCTATCAGCTTATTGGCTTGCTACATCTTTTAGATTTTGCTTGGTATGGTTTGGTTTGTTTTACAGCATATCAGTTAATGCTGACAATATTTTTATTACTGATAATATTTTTTTTTTCCAAAAATGTATTGCTGGTAATAATTTTTTTCTTCAAAAATTCATTGCTGGTAATAACCTTTTACAAAAATGTATTGCTGGTATTAAAACCTATTTTTACACTTTCATAGGGTTTTGACCCCAGTTTGGGGGTCAACTATTTGCCCATACCTGGGACCCTAACAAATGCTACTACCTGGGATCAGGTTGAACTTGGGAACACCAGCAATTATGAGGTAGTTTCACACTCCCCAAAACCTGGCCTTGCTGTTGGATGTAGTTTATCGTCTTACCCAGGAAATGGATGTAGTTTATGCTACATCTTTTTGACAATGTACTAGGTGCTCTAATTAACTCTGAATTGATTAAGCATCTCACATCACAGAATTTTTTACAGATATTCAATATGGCTTTTGCTTCTCTAAGTCAGTAACCCCCTTGAATCTTAGTGGCTTTATTGCCTTGCTTGGGGTGAAATGATTAAAAAAATATATTTATGCATAAAATGCATATATAAAAACATTTATGAGAAGGGTATTTTTTAATGTATATATATGTATATGAATTAATGTCTGATGTATATGTCCATTTCTGAAATGCACCCTTACATACATTTAATATTCTTCTGCTTGTATATTTGTGTGTGTGGGTGGGGGCATATGCTTGTCTATATATCAGCATGTATGCACTCTCCTCCTTTGTATGCACTAATTTATCCATAGTATTGCATAGATAACTGAGAAGTAACATAAAATAACCTTACTTATATATGTATTTGCTTTTAACATACCTAAATTTTTTAAATCTAGCCCACAAAATATTCCACACGCAGGACAAGGAACAACACCCCTTGTGAAAGTTGCAAGGATGTTTGAACAGTGTTCAGGGTTCTGCTTTGTAATATGTAGATGTTCAATATATGACATCTCAAAAGGTGTAATACCTTTTATGCATACACCCCTCTGCTTTACACAATCTGAAGTCACTACCTCAAAGGACAACAGAGGGATATTAATAGAATTGAAGTTTTGAAAGTTTATCTTTATACCGCAACAAGGGACTTCTCATTTTCCAAGAACCATCATACAGTTGTTGGCACCATAAGGATTTTTGATACACTTTCATCACTCATGTAAATAATGTGACCCGTCCAGCAAAGTTGCAGTTGCATACATCACTTATTCACTTTCATTTATTAGGCATTGAAGTGTATCGCCCCACATCCATGAACTTGTTTGACCTTTCTGCTAACCTGATGAATATTTATGAGCATTCTTATACCAAAAATTTTGAAAAACCAATAACATTTTTGCTCATCTATATAAATACTTGTCACAAAATAAAATCTTTACATTTGCCTTAAAAAAGTCCCACAGAGGACAAAATGCATTGGCTAAGATAAGTTTTCCTTTTGTCTTTATTCATATATATATATATATATATATATATATATATATATATATATATATATATATATGTGTGTGTGTGTATGTGTCTGTGTGTGTGTAAATATTCACAGATTGAGTATATCTGCAAAAAAAAATAAATAAAACCATCACATTTGCTACAATAAAGTCTATCAAATGATATGCATCTGCTAAAAAGTAAATATAGTTTTCCTCTTGTCTTTTATTCACATATATATATATATATATATATATATTGATCCTCAGCCACTCAAGCAAAATGACACAGCCACATGTTCCATCTGTTTAAAAGTTTCTAAAATACCTGTGTATCTATAAAAGCTGAGCACCTTTTTATTTTACTGAGCCGTCATTTGTTGTCCCCCATATAATGTGTTATTTAAAACATTATTTTTAATGAAAACCTATATTTGAGTAGATGCGCTGTTTATTTTGTCTACAAGTCTACACACTGAATTAAGAATCAAGAAAACTTAATAAAGAAAATGATCCATTTTCTTGACTTATCCTCATATATATATATATATATATATATATATATATATATATATATATATATATATACGATGATGAACTTCTCATTGCTTTTGACGTCTGAGTGTCTTTCAGTTCAGTTTTTATGTTTATGTTTCATATGAGACAACAATCCTATACGGGATTTGCAAACAAATCCACACAAAGAGCATATTGAAGAGTTGACCGTCATATGGCTAATGGATTAACCCAAGATTTAGTGTTGGTTCTTAATTCTCTCAGATATAAAAAAATGTATGAACAGAATATATATTAAAATATTTGTCAGATTTAATCCATTTTATATATATATATATATATATATATATATATATATATATATATATAGTTGGCCATTCGCATATGAGGATGCCAATCTACTAGTGTGGCTAGCTAATCTTCATTGCAGACTTCTGCTCAGGCACATTCTTGTTTGTTCAACACCCACAGAGCCCAACTGTGGATTATATTGCAACTATACTGAGCAGACCTTAGTTACAGTTTCTAGGAGTGACAATTTGAACAAAGCTAGCATGCACAAACACTCAGTCACAATGACTTGTGACTTCATGCTAACATAACTATTGATGGCTCCCATGGTTTTCGTTTACTCAATTTCACTCACAAGGCTTGGATCAACCTCTGCTATGATTTCCGAGCACTTTCTAAAGGTGCTATATGCTGGGATCACCTCCTCCAGATTCGAACTCGAGTCTTGTGGTCAGAAAGCAAATGTTCTAACCACTTAGCCATGTGCCTATACACACATCCATATATAATGGTTTGCATGAAATGATTCTTAAAATTATAAAAGCTTATCAAAACCAGTTTTTGGATTATCCAAAAATAATATTATAGAATAAAAGCCCATCGTCTAGGTAAAATGTTAGTTATGATATGCTTAAATGAGTATCTACTAAAACTCTAATAGGCACATGCCCACTCCTCTTTTGAAGTTAAAAATGTGACAAATCTTTAAGTCATAAATTTGATTGGCTTCCTTTGGATCTTTGGGATTGCCGCAATGTAGTTTGAATGTGGCTAATAAATCCTAACACTGCTGATGAGATTCAACTTAAAAAATCTCAGAGTTCTGAACAAAAATATGATGAATAAAAATATGATGAGAACAGAATTACAATCTGAAAATATTTTAATAAATAAATGTTTTCTATTAAATTATCAAAATGATTTAATTCTTTTTAATAATATAAGATGATTTTTCCCATTCTCAGATTAAAAAGAAAATAAGCAGAATAGGTTGCTAAAGATTACCTGCCTTTATAGAACCAATTCCTGGAAATTTATGATGCCATCACTCTCTCTCTCTCTCTCTCTCTCTCTCTCTATACATACATATATATATATATATATATATATATATATATATATAAAGAAAGAACAGTAAGATATATAATCCAATGTTCTTATTGATATTTTTATTTTTAAAAAATAGTGCTCAATGTAAATTTACAGAGCAATATATATATATATATATATATGGACACATGGCCAAGTGGTTAGAATGTTTACTTTCTGATGATGAGACCTGGATTCAAATCTCATTACAGTTGATTCATCAGGAAGAAGGACACTTCCTGACATTATTGGTCTGAAGTGGGTGATCTGTGGAAGAAAGATTTATAACAACATATTTCATGGATGGAAGAGAATGGCTGAAAAAAAAAGGAATGATAAACATGCTTTGTTCTCAAAGATACTTTTATACCACTAAGACATGTTCCACACAAAGAAAAATATGTTACATTTATCTACAGAGCAAGAAAAGGAAAACGACACTATGAATTTGGAAACTGTAGCATTTGCTGGAGGATGCAGATTTAGCCTCAGCTCAGGCTACTGTAAACAAACTGAATTTGACTCCCACTTTCGTATGGAGTGATGTCATTAACCAGCCATTACGTGACCCATTTAACTTATCTCTGCCAAAGGGAGATAATCACCTTCTGTATCCATACATATCTATATATGTACATACACACACACACACACACACACACATACACACACACATACACATACATATATATATATATATATATATATATATATATGTATGTATGTATTTGTTACATAATATTGATAAGTTCTGTCTATCAATTATTTATTAAATTTTTCAGATTTACAAAATAATTGTTTAATATTACTGATAAGTTTTCCAAAGATCATATTTATTTTTATTTTATATTATTTTTTCAAAATTTTTTTCAAATGCTGCGACATTTGTTTTCAATTTTTTTTGTTTACAATTAATTTCAGTGATTTTATAGTAAGGGAAAAAATTGATATACAGAACTTTTCAATATTATTTAAGCAAACATGTTTAAAAGAATTATTGCTGCTGAAATGCATATATATATATATATATATATATATATATATATAGATAGATAGATAGATAGATAGATAGATAAATATACATATATAAAGAGATAAAGAAAAGAATAGAAAACATATCTTTTCATTATTTATGTTATTTGCATATCACAACAAAAAAGATGAAGACAATTGTATGGATATAAATGGTCTAAATAACATTAACTCCTCATCCCTGATATTCAGTCAGAAATTTCTTTTAACTATTTTTTTCTATTGGTAATATGACATATTCAAAATTATTGTAGTATGTATATATGCATCCATATTCATTATGCATGCCTTTGTGATGTACCATTTGGATTTTATTTTTTGGCAGATATTTATATATAAATAAGTTGAAACACATGGATTTCCAAAAAAGACAAATTGTTAGAGAATGGATGTCTGTAGCTTCAGTCAAAAAAGCTACTGAATAGTTTAATGTTTTGAAGAGAAACAGACTCTAAACTCATATTGGCCTTGAAAAACCAACATAGAACAAATCTCTAGCAAGCATAATTGTAGCAGAGAGCAACTGCAGAATTGTGAAACAATGGAACTATACCAGCTAAAACCATCTTGCCAAACCTGTGTCAAGCAAAGCCTTATATTATGAGCTCCATAAAACTGGGTAGCATGTTAAGACCCCAGTTGCTCAACTCCTCTTTTTCCCTATCAACATTGATAAGCAGACAAAAAATGATGCCTACTCTATCAAAAGTGGTTAGGAGTCCACTAGGACAAAGTTACCATTTCTGATGAATCATTCTTCATCTTTTATCGTACTTCCATGTAACTTTATGCTTGGTGATAGTCCAAAAAAGCCCTCAACCCTGACTGTTTGGCACCTACCATGAAACATGGTGGTGGGTCTGTGATGATTTGGGCAGTCATATCACAGAATTCCCTTAGCTTTGTAGTTATTCTTCATGACAGAATTAACAACAAATATTAACTAAGTATTCTGAAATTTCATGTTCATCCCAATGATGCAAATGTTGTTCTCTGATGATTGTAATTTCTTCCAGGATGATAACATGCCAATATTTAGGTGACATCAAAAATTTTGTGGAAAAATGGAATTAAAGGCAAACATCTTATATATGTATATGTTTTATTTTTCCACAAAAGCTCCATCAATATTGAGGTAATTTAGTAACTGCTGATACCAATTATTTGTACCATCTAAAACCAAAGAAGTCATCTTCAAAAAATCAGATGTCAGTTTACATGGAAAGAAACAATGTAGTTATTAATAAGAAGAGTTGAAATTGATGCAGCTCTAACATCATTCCTTTATAAGTCAGCCCATGAACGTTTTAGCCCATCCTCATAAGACAAATGTGTATGGAAAGTGCTTTAATTTCTAGAACATCCACAGTAAATTTGCATCTTGGTTCTTACAACATTTCAACTTTAATGATAGATCTTCTATTATTACATTGTGGGATAAACAAAGGCATACATGGAAACCCAAACACATATTAAAAAAA
This sequence comes from Acanthosepion pharaonis, assembly GCA_903632075.3. Lineage (NCBI taxonomy): Eukaryota > Metazoa > Mollusca > Cephalopoda > Sepiida > Sepiidae > Acanthosepion > Acanthosepion pharaonis. Next base: position 1,100,207 of record CAHIKZ030005410.1, read on the forward strand.
AACTTTAAAGTTTAAAATTTCAGAATCAATCTCAACTTCATGTTCATGTGTACTTACATGAACATCAACAACAATTTAGTCCAATAAAGTCCTAAAGGATGAAATGCAACACATGAAAGATTTTCTCCACTTTGTCATTAATCTTCCTAATATATATATATATATATATATATATATATATATATATATATATATATATATATATATATATATATTTGTATTTAGGGCAACAATCCTTTTTTTTTGTACATGTTTTCTTAAAGATGACTGACAAAGTACTGCAATAAACTTTTTTATTTAATTTTTCTTGTGTACATACAAGTGTTTTCTTTTCTAGACACAAAGTCTGTAAAAAACTGTTCAAATGTTTTGCATGTTCAAGTGCTATTGGCTATATTTTAGCCATTATTCAAACACGGTCAGCACATTGTGGCCATGTTCATAATTAATGTTATTGAGTGTTGGTGTTTTCTTTTTTAGGCCTTCCATTATTTGTAATCTTTTTTTTACATGTGAATTAGGTTATTATGCTTGTGTTTTCTACTAATATATTTTGGATGGGGTTTTGTGTGTGTTTAAATGAGTTCTAATTGACCTGTGGTTGAATAGTTGTAACATAAGTCTGGATAGGCATGTAACAGTGTGACTTCTGTAATTATTTATGAGTTTGGTTTGAACTCGTAAATGTTGGTTCTTTGTAGTTTTGATTTTGCATTTGTTATTTTTGATGATAAATTTTAGCTGTTTTAAATTTTTGTAATAAATAATCTAATTATCCATTTAATTTTCTTGTTTGGGTCGACTGGTGTATTGGATTTCTTTAGAATATTTTCTAAGTTAAAATTTTATCATACAGAAGTGATGTTAAGGATTTAGAATTTATTTCAGTACCAAAAAGTTCTTAGACACAAGCAGGAAGAATGTTTTTGGCTCATCACTGTCGTAGAGATTTGAGTTAAAGGAATATAACTCAGACATCTGGAAGAGGCATGACATGTAGAACTAGAACAAATATACCATGGTAGACAAAATAAAGGGCATGGTTAAAAATTCCAATCAACTGAATAAGACTGGAGCATAAAACTGCCTAAAAGTTGTTATTATGGCAATGAAGATGAGGATAAGTAAGAGTATGAATAATGTAAATAATATATATATATATATATATATATATATATATATATTAGTGAATATACTTAATATCCAATGTCGATAACACATATATATTATAATATAATATATATTATATATAAATATATAAGTATATAAATTATATAAATTATAATTATGTATATTCACTAATATATAATTAAAGCTCAGTTTCATAACATTGAGCACTGTATTTAGAAAACCTGTGAAAGAAATATTTTTATGCATATGTGCAATTTTACATGTATGTATGTATATTTTTTACCCTACACATACATATTTAAAAATATATATATATATATATATAGGTATGGTGAGAATGAATTGAGTACAGTTCCAACATTTTTAACATTTAATTTAAAAGAGGGATCAATACAGACTAGAGCAATATTATTTATTTAAGGATATTACACAATTTATGATGGAATGCAATGGTATGCATTGAAACACGACTGCAATCGTGTAGCAATTTTGACATGTTTTCAGTATAATATCCTTATATCTATATCTATATCTATCTATCTATCTATCTATCTATATATATATATATATATACTAAAAATCTACATGCACAACATTTACATTCTTTCTATACTCCTTGTATTATCTTTTTGATTTTCATTCTTTTATCTTTCCTAACCTCCCCAACACACACATGTGCTTATATATATATATATATATATATATATATATATATATATATATATATATATATATCTTATTTTCTGTGTATGTTTATGATCTGTTTTTGTTGAATCATTTTTGCCTGCAGCATTCAATCTCATGATCTAAGTGCTAAAAAATTTTTAAAATTCTGATTTTTATATTTCGGGAACTTTTTAATTTGATTAGAAAACTGATAGACACTATAGATACTTTGTGTAGATAATTATTGAAGTTATAATGATTTATTAATCAGGAAATACTAGTTTAATTTTGGAATAAAAATGGAAAATGCCAAAATATCTGTGTCTAAAATAGCAAATTGATTCTTCAATTCAAGAACAAGAAGAAGCAGTGAACAATCAAAACCAGATTCTGTCATTGGTTTTGGCCTGGATAATAACTGTTCCAGTAGCAATTGAAAAAGGTTCTAAATTTGGAAAAAAGTAACAATGATCCAATTCTATCATTCTATTACTTGCCTTCTAAAAATAACCATAAATGATTTGAGTATTAAATTGTTCCTATTATTAATAGTTTCACTGTATTTCTTGTGATAGTTGAACACATATCAAGTAATCATTGTGTGTGCTTAGTCTGTCTTGAGTAAAGCACATTCAAAATTAAATTTAAAACTTCTAGAATCAATATATATGAAGCCCATGCAGCCCTCCTTCAAGAAGCAAAAGGAATTGCTTTTGGGCCTTAATTTTTGTTTGAACTGAACAGCCAGATTATCAACACATGATTTGATTACAGTAGTAGGCGTTTGTGCAGACCCAACAACACTTTACGGAAGAACTGAAATTTCAGGGCTCACAACAATTCCAGAAATAAATTTGATCTACATATGCATACACAAACGCATAATGAAAGGGACTGACAACCAACAGCTGCTGACTAAGGCCTTGTCCATGCATTGACAGAAATATTAGGCTGTCCATCATAAAGTAAGTGTCCACACATTTCCCACTGCTCTAGAAAAATAAAACAAATAATCACTGCAAGGAAAATTGAACATTTTATTGTTATTGTATATTTTTAAAAAGAATAAATGTTATTTCGACTGATGTTCTGCTTCTACTTTTCCTTCAGAAAATAAGTCTTTTTATGTTTCATTTAAAAGATGTGTTGTTGTTGTTAAATGTTTGGCATCTCATCAAACATCACTTCTGATGGAATTTTAGTAGTTGAAAAATATATATAGGATTTAATTCCTATAGGAAAGTAACCATTTTTCAGAGTTTTGCTTACAAGAAAAAATAGTGACTAATTAAAGCTTTATAGTAGAAGCAACAGACATTTTTATGGTCAGGATTTTAGAAGGAATTTTGTATTGCTAATCCATCTTCCTATTACTTAAGAATTTTGTAATTGTTTTATGGTATAGAGATGCTCTCTAAATATGTTCATATACTTTAAATCACATACAAACATTTCTACTCACACATGGCTTATGGTCATTTCACATTGAAACATGGGTTCTCATCTGATTTTTGAAGTTAAGAAATGTTGAAATGAGTCAGTACCTAGATGGGTGACTGCTCAAGACTAACCAGCAACCTCCTGCTAAGCCTATGTCTCCAAACTCAAAAATATATTAAGCTGACTGTCATAAAGTAAGTCTGTCCACACATATCACACTGCATGAAGAAAACTTTATTAGTTTATAAAACAAACATCACTACAAGGAAAATTGAACATTTTAATGATGTTGCATATTTTTAAAAAGAATAAATAATTTCGACTGATGTTCTGCTTCTACTTTTCCTTCAGAACATAACCTTTTTTATGTTTCATTTAAAAGATGTGTTGTTGTTGGTGTTAAATGTTTGGAATCCAGCACTCAGATAAAAACAAAAACCTTGGCAGTCCAAATCCCAAGTTTATATGTAAACTAGAATTTGAACTCAACATCCCAATTTTTCAGTCTGACCCATTACACCATAGCATAGTCATTATATATATATATATATATATATATATATATATATATATATATATATATATATATATATATATATATGTACATACAGTGGGGAAAATAAATTTTTAATCCTCTGCTGATTTTCTGAGTTTGCCACCTTACAAAAAGTAATGGAGTGGCCTAATTAGTCTCTTGATGTTAATCCTTTAGAGAATTTGTGGAGGGAGCTGAAGCTTTGAATTACTCAATGACAACCTACAAACCTTAAGGATTTGGAGAGGATCTGCAAAGAGGAGTGGGCCAAAATCTACACCCCTGGGATCTGTAAAAACTTGGTAACCAACTACAGGAAATGTCTGGCTGCTGTGCTTACCAACAAGGGTTTCTTCACCAAATACTGAGTTATGTGGATGAAATATTTATTTTTTCAATAAAAATGAAATAAATGTTCAAAATTTAATATAATGTGATTTTCTTGAATTTTTTTTATATTTTATCTCTCACTTTCAAGATGGACCTACCCTGAAATTTATAGGTCATTCCCATTTTTGTAAGGTGGCAAACTCAGAAAATCAGCAGAGGATGAAAGATTTATCGCTGTAGACATCTCCTGTACGTTGTACTGGGAGATCATATGGATGTACTAGACAGTCACCTTCAATTCCAACCCACATATTAATCGCAAACTGATGCTGGTGTCTAGCCTGGGGATTCTGATCCATCCAAAAATGTTTGTTATTGCATCTCTTCCAAATACTGCCTCATCCATAAACAAGGCTGAAGAGACAAATAATGGCAATAAACCATCAGTAAATGTTCTCCCACAATGAGTGATCAGAGGGTAAAAGACTCTGCACACATAACAAATGATACAGATACAAGAGCTACTCTTGAAGTACTCTCTATGCAGTACTATGTGATGTATGACATGTTAGAGCCATTTGATGTGTACTGATACCTGGATTATCTCTGACATCCTGTAAAATATGTTCTTTGCAGTCAGGCATATGAGTGGATCTCAGTCTTGTTCATTCTATACTTTGTAGTGCCACGGA